>JAGFPH010003005.1:54664-80016 GCA_018207615.1 Philaenus spumarius
TCCCTAATAGCTTTGGTTAGTGCCACACTATGAGTTTTACCGGATGGCTTAGACTAGTGTAACATTATGAGTTTTGCCGGACGTTTTTAATAGTGCCACACTATGAGTTTTTCCCATCCCGCTATCCGGTTTCCCAGCATGCAACGTCTTTTACTATGGTGAAAACGCATGATGTGTCACCTCCCATTTGATTAAACTGTTGGCACCACCCTTTTAACATGTCCAGTGAGACGTTAGCCTTATAGGATCACTCATTTCTTTGTCTATCACCGGGTAATTTCGCTAGAGCCCTTAAATGTAATACATTTTGTCCAGCACATGTTCCAATAATCAATAATAAAAAAACATTTTACTATACATTTTCGGAGGTCAAGGTTAATAACTATAAAAATGTATAATATTTTGTCATTTCTTATTTGTAAGTAAAGGCTTCAATCAGAATAAAGACAACAAACCTTTTTATTTCAAACAACACGGTTTTTAAATTGTTTCCTACCTTGAAGAGTAACTATGTTATCGTAAAAAAACGTAAAACTAAAAAATGGGTAATTTTCAAGAACACACAAAACATTATGATAGGCCTGCTTGTTATTTCTTACTATAGAGTATCAATAACTCTTACTGAAACGCAATAATTTTTATCATAACAATAGTAGATTTTAACTTCAAATTTTCTATTAAATTACGAAAATAACAACTTTGTACGTTTCTTTGAGGATAACTTGGTTATTTTTAAGGTACAGATATATGTAAAATATCCATTTTAAATCCAAATTTTCATATTTTGTCTCTTAAAAATTACCTTAAAATTTACTTTTACCGAGACATTTGACTTTATACATTTTAAACGGTCGCTAATTTAAATAATTACATTGTAAAGTTTTGGATCTTGTTATACTGATAACAAATATTATAAACAATTCGTACCAAATTTAAACTCTTAATGTTAGTCATTTATAAATTTGTCATTATTTAGAAATAACAGAAAATTGCCGTCGAGAAAACAAAAACTTTCCGGAACGCTATGTTCATATGAACATGTTTACATCCCCTATTACCTCCCAAAGATTACAGCCTGTTACTCGTAACTCAGCCTGTTTATATTGTTTTTAAGATATTTTCGTAAATACTATTTACAACCTCATTCTCTCCACTATTTCCAAGATAGAGGTACTTATATACTTCACAGAAAAGCTAAAATAAAAAAAAGGTAATGTGTTTTTCTGTTCATTGTGTGTACAGGAATATTGTTTGTAGGAAGATGTCCCTGGTACCAATGTATTTCCGCTAAATGGTTAAATGATCAATTCTGTATATTGAGTACATGAACGGTTGATACATTGTTGTTATTACATAGTTTTAGTAAACCTTTTAGAATGGTTGACAGTGCGGAACCCTTGGCCTTCGAGTTGCACCAGCAATTATCAGATTTAGGAAATCTTAAACAGCTGAGAACTTTATTTTAAATAATGCTCATTTTATACTGGGTCTTTTAAATGAATTGTTTTTGCAAACAAATATATTCAAAACGTAGAAAATAGTTAACCAATTTTGATCAACAAACATACATTTGGAAAAAACGTAGAAATTGGACACACATTTTTTGAATTATAAACAACTAACAGACGAACAGACGTATAACTTTTTATACAGTGTATATTTATATCGTAATCGAAAATGAAGAAATCTTCACTAACAAGTTTTTCACTGCACAGATAGACTTAGAAAGGCGGGCTGACCTTCGTAGATATGTTTGCTAACTTCCAGCAACTATTTGTCCATGACTTTGGACTGGATTTTGCACATCGCATTACCTTGCTCTATTAACACATATACATTTAGTTCGGCCTTTCTCGGTTACGATTAACTAAATATTTCGCAACATTATATGACGTAGTTTGTTGTCTCAGTTGGCGAATAAATTACTAACACATTTGCAAAGATTGAACTTATCCCATTACTGGAAAACCATACTAAAACAAGATGAAAAGATGGAACACTTTTTCGAGACTTCAGCACGTGTTTTTTTTTTTTTTATAACTGCCAAAATCGGTTTTCCCGTACACAAAAACCTATAAAACTATACCCCCACACTGTATTTAAAATATGTTGATCCAAAAACGTGACCCCAACGAGCTAAGGCTCTTTTACTCTCAAAATCGGGTTTCCCGTACCCAAAAATTTGTAAAATGATAACCCATACTGTACTTCAAAATTTTGACCTAATATTTTCAAAATTTTGACTCAAAAACGTGATCCCGATGCGCTACTTTTTAACTCTCAAAATCGGTTTTCCGGTACCCAAAAACATTTAAAACGATACCCACACACTGTATTTTCAAAATTTGGACACAATATTTTCAAAGTTTTGACCCAAAAACGTGACCCTTAGGCGCTACGACTAAAAAGCTCAAAAGCTTTTCAACTCTCCGCGATAAAATTACTAAGATTTTGTTACAGCTGTCATGTTAGTTAAACAGATTGTCAATGGCGCCTTTCATTAGGACCTATATAAGGATTGTTGCTGTGTAATAGGCTACGATTTATATTATTAGAAGACAAAAATCATATACTTTTAATATTTTACAATAATTAATAAAACGTTACGATTAAGAAATATCTAATTTCAAAAATGTATCTATCTATGGTCGCAAAATTATGTAAAGCCAGTCATAACTTTAAAAAATAACAAGAGGGATAAGAGGTATTGAGAAATGAAATAACTTACAACAGTACACATTTTATATGATTTAAGTACAAAGATAAAAATGTAAGTGTACACATTTCTTTCCTGTACCAAGTTACGAAATTCCCTTTCCGAAACATACAGTAACAATGGAAAAGGAAACAACACAACCCTGGTGTAAACGGAAAGAATGCAAAGTATCTATATTGTCATTGTGTAAAGGCGTGTCACGTGTCAAAACAAAAATTGAATTGTGGCTACCTGCAGAGTTGAGATGTTACAAAGGAAGGAAAATAGTATCTTTGAATTGTGACTACCTGCACAGTTGAGATGTTACAAAAGAAGGAAAATAGTATCTTTGGTTTGTTTGCTTTAACTTAAACCACCGAAACACCCCTCCCCCGTAGGGTTGATGACTTGCTGTGATTTTATACTAACGTACTAGTAATAGTACTAACAATAATTTATTAGATTGCACTATAGTAGTAGCAAAGCGGGAGCACCGATGGAGGCCGGGTCAAGTCCCCTTGCACTCATGGTGGTCCATCGGTACTCCCGCTTTGCTATTACTATAAGCTTTTTAAAACAATATCTTTAATATTATTGTAAGTGCTAAGTTATAACATTTACAATTTGTTGAAGAATTTCAACGGTTTTTATGGACAGTCTGATAGGTTGATAAAAGCTATTAAGATTGAACTACTTAATCTTTAAATAAATTGTATACTAAATACACATAAATATATATAATACACATTCATATAAATACTAACATTCGTACACATACACAATCACACATACAAAATACTATACTTAGGCCTACATAAATAACGAATTTAAACATATTTCCCACTTAATTAAGTGTCAATAATTGAGTTGTATTAATCTCCACTTATATTGCCATGATTTTTGGACGTTGTTACCAAGAAACGCCCATACCTTACTCATTCATTTTTATAAGTACATTAAAGTATGTAGATTAACATAAAAAAGAGATTACCAGTCTATCGTTTTCCCAAAGTCGAAAAAAAAATCTAAAAAACATTTTTTTTTCGATATTTCTTAATATTTCAAGCTGGGATGAAGATAAATAAAAATGAAAATACCACCGTGTAGGGGAAGTATTTTTCAATAAAAAAGATCATATATGTATTTTTTTCGTGCGAGCAATGGTTTGTCTGGAAAAAAATCGATAATGCAGGTAAGTATTTCGCAGCAGCGCGACTCGGCCGCTAGGCTGAAGACCTATTTTTTTAAGCGCGGCCCAGTACATTATAAACTATTGCATAGTTATACTGTATTAAATAAATAGTTGTAATAGGGCGTTTTCACGAGGAAAGTTTCAGCTTTACGATGGCATGTTTTTTTTTTTCATTACACATAATCATCTAACAAATTACCCTAATACTGTATATATATACTGAAATTTTAAAAAAATAGTCTCAAAGAAAAAGAAAACTGGTTATTCGGGGTTTTTAGGATAAACTGATTCGCATAAAATATATAAAATTCAACATGGCGGATTCAAAATGGCTGCCATTTTCTTTAAAAATTCTACTTAAACCGTGCGGCCGAGTCGCGCTGCTGCGAAATACATACCAGCATTATCGATTTTTTTCCAGACAAACTATTGCTCGCACGAAAAAAAATACATGCCCTTTTTTATTGAAAAATACTTCCATTACACGGTGGTATTTTTCTTTTTCTTTATCTTCATCCTAGCTCGAAATATTAAGGAATATCGAAAAAAAAATTCGATTTTTTTTTCTCGACTTTGGGAACTCGATAGACTGGTAAACTTTTTTTTATATTAATCTACATACTTTAAATTACTTGTAAAACAAAATCAGCCTTATTGCAAATTACTGGTAGTGCTGACCTACACCGACTGGGCTATACCTAATTTATTTTATTCTTTTCGAAACTAACCTGTCCAATCATAATGTAACCTAATTAAAGATAATAATAAACTTACTAAATTTGCAAAATCTAACCCAGCCTAATCATTTTCAAATCTTCTTTCTTCTAACTTAGAACGACTTTACCCATTATAATTTAATCTAGGCTATTCTTTACTAAGTCAAACCTGGTATATTCTTCCTCAACTTAACTTACCTAATCCTAACCTATTCCTAAGCTTGCATAATCTTTACTTGCCCAAGCTAACTCACGCCTATTTGAGATGTAGCCATATATTCATATAGTTTTAACTTCATAGCATTCAAATTACATCAACTGAATTACACGCTTCTGTTAGTCTTCGTTGTAGAACGATTAAATTCAAATTTGGCACAAACGCTCTGTAGCACGGCCATGATTGCGGAAGCACTACTCATAGTATATTGTGTTTCACATAATATTACACACGTTCTGAAGATGTAGACTAAAATAAGACAATCAAATGTTAGGGTTAAATGATGACGTACTTGGCAATGCGACAATGTTTGTCTTTGTGTCGACGACATATTGCAGCAGTAAGTTGTAACTTTGAAGCGAAGCTGGCGTTATAACGACATCTACATTTTATGAAGGGGTACATGTACATAGTCATAAAGAAGCTTATTCTGACAACAATGGTCAGTATTGTTGTCAAGTGAATCTTCAACAATGTTTTGAACACGATGACAAAAAATATTTTATTTACCCTAAACCAAAATGATTCAGCAAATAATATCTGTTTAAATCAAATAAAAGAAAATCAACTACAAAACTTTCAAAGAACGGATAATGGATTTTTTTAAACTTCGTGTTTGCAGATTTGCAAAAGTCTGCCCCGAGTTGAATGAAATAATCTCGATGACCACAGTCACCGACATGATTTGGTTATAAGACAAATAAGTGACAAATAATCCTAGTGCTTCTGAATGGAACAGGGGCGATTATAAGAGGAGCCAAGGTGGGTGGGCCAGGTCCTCCTTGAAGTCATACAAAATGAATAATGTAGCAATAAAGCAGATTAAGAAATTTTAAAGATTCAATTATCTATTCAATTGAAATACGTTTTTGCAGTTTGATATCCTGCTAGGTAGTTTTGTTAGGCACAAATTTTTATTTCAACAATGTTTTCTGTCATAAACAATTTTTAAGCACTTGAAAGCAGTCTTTATTGAATAATAAAATAAATGATATCTATATATTAAAAGAATTTATGAAAACTTGTGGCAGTCAGTACGGCCATTCTATCCGGCCGATTTCCTTATTTTTTTTTTAAATTGCAGGTAATCATTCACAGATATGTCATCAAGCATTACAAATCATGTATCTTTCGCCTTACAAACGTTATAATCAAATGCAAATTTCTGCTGTGTATTCCTTATGGGGGGTTTTTTTTGGTTCTTTGTCCACTTTGCGTTCGCATACCGTACATCCGATTGCTTTGAAATTTTGCATAGTAACACAGGTTAACCCTGGGAAGGTTTTAGGCCATTTACCGAAGTCCTAGGACATTAGGGCTACGCCCCAGTGGCCCTCAAAGTTTCAATGTTAATGTTATGGAAGAAAGATTTCTATTTTTATAAGATAGAAATAAGATAAGATTTTATCAGGGGCACAAAAACAGCTGTTCGTATAAAAAACTTAGCAACACATCATGTTTGTTTACTTTCATTACCATAGCAACATTACTTAGAAAATTTGAAGAGTATTACCTTTTTGAGGTTACATTGACAAACTAAAAACAAACACAAACAAAAGTCAACGAAAAATGCTAACTATATTTTAATTCAATTCAAACATTGGTTGTTACAAACCTATTATATATAAAACAGCTATCAATAACTGAACATAATCATTCACAGATATGTCAAGTCTTATATATTATCATCCGTTCAGCCGCTATTCACCCGAGAAGGAGCTCTGGTATACAATCCTTCAAATTTCCCCTGTTATTCTTATGGAGATAATGTTTAATGAGTTTGAGTCAGCTGCCAAATAAAACAGCTGATTTATGCTCGGTCACCTATGTACAAACGAGCCAAAGATTAACGAGATTCTTTATCGAATTTTCCACCTGCGAGCGAAGCGAAGCAGACATCTGAGGCCGAAGGCCGAGCCGGGGTTGGGACGCGGAGCGTCCAGAGGCAGAGCCCCTAGTTTCATTTAAAATCAGGCATCAAAATAAAAAATTTAAAACAAAACAAAAAATAGCATTTTATAAGAAATCATTTCAAATTGTCATGTTTGATATACATAGCAGCAAAATTTTAATTAAATTAAGCAGCAATAAAGTGATAACTAAGTCTCAACTCTCAAAATAGATTCAAAACAAGAGTTTTGTAGGCCAGTTTGTAAAAAGATTTCTACAGTTTTGCCTGATCCCCTTCCCTGGTAAGGTTGATCAGTGATCATATTGGCCCCTCCCGAAATTATTACCTATTTCACCACTGTAATGGAAAAGCTTCAAGAAAACACACGACGAAGGATAACAATAATCTAACATCTAACAATCTAACAAGTATCATGAATTATTATTTATCATCCCTTTTTATAACAAATTCATGTTACCTTCACTACTGTGCGTCCGGGCTTTAGTTGGCTGTACAGACCATATGGACGGTTGCAGAGCTACTACCCATCCTGACAACATACGGACTGTGGCTGTCGCCGCGACGCTACTGCATGTCGACAAATGCGATATCGTTACTCACAGATGCATTAAAACGGATGTTCACAAGTTATAGTTACCACCTTGTCTTCAACTTATATTCAGTATTGTGAACAGTAATATAAAAATGATTTAAGAAGGAATGTAGTCTACAGTATGTTTCTACAGCAGTAAACATAAAGAAACAAAGAAACCCAAAACTAAAAATAATATTATTTTTGTTACGAAGGAACTGTTGTGGTGCAGTTAAGTGTTGTGACAACAGAAATAACCCAATGCTCTGGCGTTTCCTGTTAACGGATAAGGAATAGATTCCTCTTCTGTCACATTTCATTGTTCAGTGTTAGTTTGTTCTCGGCTGGTTAAGGGTGTGTTTGTGGAACCACATTGCATATAGGTATTGGTACATTAGTATGAAAAAGATAAAACTGTTAAACATTGCGTTTAAATTTATATAAAGGCAAGCAGAAACACTACGATGGCACCGCGCCACTTACAAATACACAATGCACTCTTGACTTCTGCGGCTCCTACTGCCTAAACTAAGCACCCTAAGTAAATAAACGGTATCAGTTAACTGACACAAACATTCTCCCAACTTACTGTAGTCAAAATAATATTGTTTTTAATCATTTTATTTACTACTTTTTAGAACAAAACAAAAAAATAATATTGTACCTACGTCAATCGTATAAAAAAAATTATTGTCCCAGGCGGGATTCGATCGCGCGACCTTTGAATTACTGGCCGTGCTCGCTACCGTGGTGCTTACCCTGTGCGGCCGCTGCCGCGATGCTAGATTGACAACACAAACTTGTTTATTTTTAAACATTTCCCCATAGTTATAAAACGCCGAAGTTTTGATAAAAGCGGGTGGTATCATTTTGTTTGGCATCTTAAGCACTATAAATACTGAAAATTTGATCAAAATCGTTAGAGCCGTTTTTGAGAAATTTGCATTTTTGTCGTTTTTTATGGGTTTTTAGGGGTAAATTACCCTTAAAAATTGAAAATTCCAAAAAATGAAAAAAAGCCTGGAGATATTATTGTTTAGTACCTACATACCAAATTTCATGAAAATCGGACCAATAGTGCCCTCTCTGGTCGTGTATACATACAGACAGACTGACAGACAGACACCGCTCTAAAAACACTTTTTTGGGTTCAGGGAGCACCAAAACAAAAAATTCCACTAAAAATATTTTTGGGTTCAGGGAGCACCAACACAGATAATTGCACTAAACAATTTTTTGGGGTTCTGGGAGCACCAAAACAGATAATTAAACTGAAAATTAAAATTCGAACATTTTTACGAAAACAATACTTTCTCTATATACTACGTATAGGGTGGAGAAAGTAAAAAGTCAAACTACAAAATTAAATTTATCTATTTTTGTACAACTTTCCCGCTTGAAAAAGTTGCCTGACCGAAAATTTAAAAAAAAAAACACGCTTACTACATTTATTTAGGTCCTTCTCAGTTGCGTTCCAGTTATAAAATCCTATACAAAATATATAACAAATCTGTAAACATTTCTTGGTGTCACATGAGGAAAGACAATTTATTAGCTTTAATTTGATAGCATTTACAAAATTACGTCATCATCTGCACATTCGGTGAATTCATAGAGCGCCCGATGTCAGCAGTGAGGGTAGTAGTACGGAAACTTCATATAGAATGCATTAGCATAGACTTTCCCGTACTGCCAACTAAGTCCACAGTAGTGTTACCTCTAGAGTCACTACAATGAGTTCAGAACCTACAAGAAACGCCCATGTTAAAGATTCAGCCTAGTTTTATTTGAATCTGATAAGCTTACCGCGGCAGCCACTAGGCAGCGAGAGCGCTACTGTCGTCGGTACGGCAAGTCTGTCTCGCTCACACCTGGAGCGAAGGATTGATGAGTTACGGTCGGGTGAAAATTTTCAGCTAGCGCTGCCTAACTATTCTCTATAAGCTATACCACTACGATGGGGTGGAGAAGATGCAGAAAACTACATATTTAGAAACTGTGTAGTAAATTAAAATCAGGAAGTCGCAAAGGTGCGAATATATGTGAGTATATTAACTTAGAATAATGAAGATGAGCTCTTTGGTGGTTTTAGCAAGATTTTAAGTTGTTCATTTTGACCTCTTTAAGAATAAAATTAAAATGCACTAGTAGTGGTATTTAGGTATGTGTACGAACAATCTAAAAATTATGCATTCATAATCAGAAAAATTAACAGATGTTTTTGTAATATACTGTAATTTAAAAAAGTATATTCAAAATTTAGTTGTTGGGTTTAATATTTTAAGTTAACCAGTGAAATAATGGTGCATCTAAAAGTTAAGGTTTACAACGTCGCAGATTCGTATGTGGCTATTAATTGCGTTAATCCCTGCCTGTCTTTCATTAGTTATATAAGTCCTGACCAGCCGTAATTAATAATAATCTAGTTTTGTTAAGTTTCTTCTATACCTTGCGTAAAACAGCAAAAATATGCACTTCGTACTAACGTGTTTCGGACGCCGTTCTTCAACCTAAAAAGTTTTGAAACATCTTAAATTGTTCTTAAAGGCTTTGTGCTTTTATCTTATATCTCATCATTGAAAGAAATCGACGGCAACTCATTTTAATCAACAGTTTATTAACTGAGTAAAAATCGATTACTTTTATCGCATTTTTTGGGAGTTTTAAGCAATAATTTCCATATTTTAAGCTAACACGTAAAAAATATAAAGCCTTCTTTATAACTGAAAGTAGTTTCCCAGATTATCTATATATAAGCGAAATACCACTCACTCACTCATCACGATTTCTCAAAAACTACCGAACGGATTGAAATGAAATTTGGTATGTAGCTTCCTCTAGGGCCGTAGGTGCTCACTAAGAAAGGGTTTGAAAAAATTCGAAATTTTAGGAGGGGTTTGGTGGGATCAAAGTTACTAAAATCATAATTTCAGATCTTTTATTATTATGACAGTAGTGCTTTTATTATTTAAGATCTATATATATAAAAGCCAAATACCACTGACTGGCTGAACACTTAAAAAGAATACAATTACGTTAAAAAGACTGAAAAAACCAACCACCACGGGCATCGCCATACGGGTCAGGTAGTTAATTTATAAATAGAATCCGAAACATGTTATTACGAATGCATGTTTCAACGATTTCGTATTGAAATCATACGGCACACTCGGGAGTTTTCTTCAAGGTAAAGAAGAGCCTTAGTATATTAATTAAAGCTAAAATTTGTTTTACATGCAAACTAGAGCGAACTTCGACAACTCTCTAGCTTGCCTAATGTAGAACACTTAACAGTCAAATTGTTGACTAACACAACAAGCCCGATAACAATAACGGAGTCTCACTCGCTATCAAGGTGAACAGCTGTTTCCGTGAAAACCATTCGCAAACTAGAACCGTTAAAGTAAGGTTGATTTAAAAGTCAAAGTGTTCCAATGTTAATAGGTTTACCTTGTATGTATTGTCAAAATCACGGTCACGCATTAGGTTTTATGTAATTGAAGTTACGGATCTATGAGTTTGAGTATAAATACTGTTTTTTTGTATGTTAGTAAAAAAAGTCTACTAATCATCAATAAAAAAATTTGGAAAACGGTTGACCCTAAAGGTCATCCATGTAACTTCCCGCTAAGTTTAATTACAACAAACACTATTTTTGGAAATTTTGAACTGCCATAACTTTTGAATGAATCAACCGATTTTTATGCGACAATCGATGCAATTTTTAAGTCCATTGAAAGAATCAACAACAAAAATTTTTCAAATGAAAATTTCGGAGAAATTGAGGAAAAACACTTTTTTTTATTTTCTTTCGTTTACGATATCTCGCGAATGAATCAACCGATTTTTATGCGATTTGCGGCAATCAATGCAGTTTTTCGAGTCCATTGAAAGAATCGACAACAAAAATTTTTCTGATGAAAAATTTCGGAGAAATTGAGAAAAAACACTTTTTTTATTTTCTTTCGTTCACGATATCTCACGAACGAATTAACCGATTTTGACCGGACTGGTAGCGATCGACGTCGCTTTTCAAGGTTAAAAGCTGATTAGATTTTGGAATTGATCGGTAAAGCCGTTTAAAAGTTATTCCAAAAAAACCTGATTTGAAAAAAAATTATTTCTTAGTTTTTTCGAAATTTCTCAGAACCTACCGGTCCGAATTAGTTGAAATTTTCAGAAAATCTAAGTTTGATGGAACTCTTTAGAACGCCGTTTGGTAGGTTCTAGGTAGGTCTCGGGAGTGGTCAGGGAAGATTCCTAGGACCTCAAAACGTCGAGATCTGATGAATACTCGATTTTCGAAAAACGGGGTGAAACCAATAACTTCCCGATTTTAGAAAATTTTCAATTTTCTTAACGGGAAGTTAAAAAATACAAGTATATGGAAAAAATATAGAATCTGTTGAATGCCTCGGTATATAAGAAATACCATATGTGACCTCTTATTTTGTAACACTTTGTCTAAGCTTCTAAGAAAGTAGAAATGTTTTAATTTGAATAACAAGCTGTCCCTAAATATCCATGAAATGTGTTTTTCATTTAAAACTTCGAAATACTATAAAACAAAAACAAACAACATCTAAAAACATGATTTTAACCTTTACAACATTGATTATTTTTCAAGAATGTAATCAATCGGTGGTTAAATTGTTAACAAAATATACGGTACCAGGAACTGGCACATACTTTCTCACAAACATATTTAAATTATTAAACAGATTCACTGTGACTTGTAGGGTGTAGGGTACGAGAGGTGATTTTGTATTAAAGTTGTTTTCCCATAAAAATCCATAAAATAACGGAAAAACCAACTTTTCTCAAAAACGGCTAGAACGATTTTGATTAAAATTTTACAGTTTATAATACTTTAGGTCCCTAAAAAACTATACAATTTTAATCAAAATCGTTAGAGCCGTTTTTGAGAAAAGTTGATTCTTCCGTTATTTTAAGGGTTTTTATGGGAAAATTACCCTTAAAAATAAAAAATTCTCAAAAATGAAAAAAATGCCTGGAGATACCGTGTTTTAGTACCTCCATACCAAATTTCATCAAAATCGGACGACTAGTTTAGGCTCTAGGTCTGATAACATCCACACAGACACACAGACACACATACAGACACACACACAGACATCACTCCGAAAAAGACTTTTGTAGGTTCAGGGGGACCCAAAACGGATATTTCCACCAAAAACTCAAACTCAAAAATGTTGACGAATACAATACTTTCTCCATATACTATGGTATAGGGGGAGAAAGTAAAAGGTCACAGAGAATATAAAATAGTTTGTTGACAGTTACTCTAAAATAATTGGAGATATGGCCAAAGTTTTAAATACAAAAATGATTCAACATTGAAGATGGAGCTCTTTGATTTGATATTCACTCGACCTCCATTGTTATTTGAAATTTTTAAGATATTATCTTATTTATTGTCTTGAATCTTCACAATTTTCATTGTTGGAACACTTGTCAAAAAGCGCCCAAACAGGACATTGTTTAGAATGGTATGTCTTTAAACAATGTTTGGTAAAGTGTATTTTTATAAAAAATAAAACACGATAATAGAGTCTATTAAAACCTAATTCCGTGATTAACTTAAATCTTTTATTTAATGGAAACCTCTACTTTATGCTATTTTACAAAGAATAAAACAACAGCTTGGAAGCAAAAACGAGCGAGATGCGAATAAAGCAATGCTGCCAACGTTTACAAAATGAAAGTAATTATCCGCCCCTCGCCTCCACCCCGCCACCCTCTACCCTTGGAAATGATACGGCTTAATGAGATTAACAAGAGAGTTTTTTTTTCAACTTTGCTTGGGGAATAAAAGTGTTGTAAATATTAAGTTAAAAGAAAGTTGGCAAGTTTGTGGAAGCTATTAAGGAAACAGCGCTTTCACAGTTCCAGAAAGGCAAGGAACATTTCCTTTTAGAAGGCTACAATACTTGTATTTCCTTTCCTCACTGCCGCCATACGGATTATGTTAAAATACAAACAGAATGTTTACAATGTGTGAAATGCGAATATTAACTTTTGGTACTATATAACGTTATAGTTATAATAGAGTGGATTTTATAATTAAAATAATTTGAAAAAGTTAAGTGGAAGTCGTTATTGTAGTCTGATGTGCATTCTAATTGTCCCACACAATTCATACTTATTAAACCACCCGGTATTGGTCTATTTTATCTAGGCACTTGTAATTTAGCTAATTTAACCTTTGCTGAGGAAGTTTATAAGTGTAAAATTCTGATAACTTTAAATAACACTACCGTTAGCTGAAATTGTAGTATAAGTCAGTCTGATAGTTCACTCAAATCTAGCAAATCATACAAGTGAGGTGACATTGACCAATATCGTGTGACATCGTGTGAGTAAGAGAGTTGGTGCGTGAAGCCAAAGATTTTGTGTTCAAATCCCGGTCATGATCTATATTTTTTCACTTGTAATTTAACCCTTCAGGGGAAGTGTATAAGCATTAAAATAATTTACAACTTAAAAATTAATATAACTGATCTGTAATTATTATTTAAAGTTGCTCACAACTTTCACTTAAAAAACTATTATTTTTAGTTAAAAAATAACTACAGGTTGTAAGGCATGAACTCGTCGTAATAACTGTAGGTATTTAAGTTTAGAATTTATTACATCTAAAGATATAAAAGTATAATGTTAGGTGATAAGAAACATTTTTTTTTCTTTTCAGGATATAAATTGTACCTATTAAATCCTGCAATAATTGCATTATGTACGTCGTAATATAAAATACTGGTAGCCTATGTGTGTTGAAGATGGCGACTTTGTCGTTGAAACGCGTTTGAGTTAATAAACGTATTATTAGTGAGATTTTGTGTTCAAAGTTTATTCTGTCAAGAATGTGCCTCGTACGTAATTATTATCAATAATATTTTACAAATTTATAAACTTATTTGTTTGTGATCAATTACTCACACATTTTTGACAACAGCAGTAATTTAAAATATGCTCGGATTCTAATTTTAATTAATATATATATACGTCCGTTTGAAGCCTTTTGTGACTATTAGACTCTTTACGCTTTTTGAATAGTTCTTCGTCATCTAAGAGTTTCACAATTATTTCCCATCATTTGTCGAGGTCCTGAATAGTAAATTGTCACATTAATATATGTTTTGTTTTTGTTTTTTTCAAATAAATAGAAATAGTTTTGAGCTACATTTTTACTTTTAAATACAGTGGCACTCTGGGTGTTTTACAAAGGAAACAACTAAGGCCTACTGAAACCCTAAATCAAAACAAAAACATATCCAGAGGTCAAATATTCAAAATTGATACGCTACAATGTGATTTTATATACTCACCAAATTCCTTACCTTAAGTTGTAGTTGAAATGTTTATTTTGAAAGGTAGGCTGTGAAATTATTAACAGGCAGGAAGATTTTAAGTTAATTCACAATGTGCAAAAGTATTAACTTCAATATACAAGCAAAGACTCTGCAGATAGTAGCCTACCTTATTAATAGTCAATTGGTTAATAATTATATTTGTAACAAATATTGGTTCAATTCTAACCTACATATTTTGTTAGACTTTTCGGAAAAGAGCAGGAGTTTTCACGTTATAAAAATGTATTTGTATTACTTGTTATTTGTATAATTCAAACGCTGTCTTACATTAAGTACCTAATCTGATTATTAATAAAATTATACCGTGTTTACCTCAAAGGTGTCGTACTTAAGTAGTTCTTCTACGATTTAGTGTTCGTCAATACTACGTATAATCATTTTATGATTTATGTATATTAATGGTGCTTAACCTGACGATGTCACCGTTTTGGCGAAACAGCATAAAAGTAAAATTACGACATAGGTTTGTCGCCTGTGAGGTAAAAATTATATAAATGGTTAAATTAAATGGTTTTAGCCTTCTCTGTTGTGGCTTAACGGCATTATATTTAGCCTTCTCCACATCTTATACTATGAAGTTTCATTAGAGCCGACAGCATTTATATTAAACTGTTTTAAAGTACGTGTCACGTGATCGTACTAGAAATTTTGAAGTAAATAACGATTGCCAAAAAAACTGCAAAAAGAGAAACTGATAGGGAAACTAATGCATACTAAATTTCAAGTTTGAAAAGTAATTTATAGTATCCCGTGGCACGAATACATTACATTGCCTTCATGCAAAGGTTTCTATAACAAAGTTTGCTAAACGAAACTAATTTAAACCAAAAATAATTCACTAGATTTCTATATGAATATGTGCAAAGCAATACCAATTAATGTTTCGCGCAGTTTAACCAGTAAAGCGCTCTTGAAGTTGTTGGGACAAAGTGGAACGCGTTCAATACTTGGAAAGATCTGGCAGAGAAATGACACTAAATCAACAAATACATCTTGTTTCTAAGAACTTGCAAAGTGTTTATTCTGACAAATGACAGCTAAAGCCTTGTAGATATTTTAGAGCTAAATTTAGTGCATGGGTTATCCGCATCGCGTAACTTTGGTTAATAATTACAAGGAACAAGTATTTATAGCCTATTGCACTTTGAACAGTAAAACTTGTACAGTAAAGTAAAGTACACATTAATTATTCAATTTGTATTTATTGGATCCTAAATACTAAACGTGCAGAAATTAAGAAACAAAATAAAGAATTTAAATGATTTCCAGTAAATTAACTACAAAAATAAAATTGCTTAAATCATGCTTTACTTAATTAAAATAAAGAAAACCCGTGCAAAGACTTGAATCGGTATCTATATTATACGTAATACAAATCATATCACCATGAAAAAATTCACAAAAAATTCCGATCTGTAGAAACTAAGAATAAAACATTCACCTCCTTTATAAAAATTGAATATACTTTCACATAACATTTTTGTTTAGTTTCTAATAATATAAGACAATACAATATTGATATTTTAATAATAGTTTCTAAACTGACTTCGAAGACGGTGAGAAATTACTGTAACAATCCGTCTAGAAACAGACATTTTGTTAATCATTATTTTATATACAGTAAATACCTTTTTTTTTATGTAGGTTAATAAATTTAATAATTACTTACATTTACTTCCTGGCACTTTTATCTAAATCATAAAAAAGAATCCATCAAAACAACCCTATTCAAGCTAACATTAAAATTTTGTATAATATTTTAAAGCATATGTGAATAAAATACTTATAATAATTACATATATTTCTTAATTGTGTTTTTTCATCGCTAAGCGATATCTCTCTTAATTCTTCATCAACATTAATTATTCAACCATAAACCCCGCTGTAGACGAAAAATAGATAAACAGCTTAAAATTAATGTTTTCGTTAACAGAATTTAATCACAAATTGAATAGAATTCTTGTATATTATACTTCATATGGTTCCTAATGAAAGGCGCCATCTATTAACAATCTGTTTAACTAACATGACAGCTGATAGTTTGATTGTTTGCATTCCATATGCAACTGTTATTTATAAACCAATGTAAATAAATAAACGTAATTAACTGAACTAAACCAACGAAATTAAATCATGTAAGTAGGCCTACACTCCCAACTTGCGAGATATTCACGCGGGTGGGTAGTAATAACTTATTTACCTCTTTAAGAAAATATGTTGGAATGATTATGATTATGTAAGATCAGTGAATTAATAAGTACGATTAATAATTTGTGTTCCAACTATATTATTTTGTTTTCATATGTAATTGTTGTAAATATTGTGTTTGAGACAATAATGTATGGTGCAATTTAGTCCGTGCTAGTCAAAATGTGTACGCGCAGTTTTAAAATGAGCTTTTTTGTAATTATTCGCATCTAAATATCAATTTTACATATATGTGTACAATTTCAACTTCATAACAGCTGTTATTGAAAAAAAATCAGTAAAATCTTGATTCGAGTGAAGATGTAAAACTATGAGAAGTCTCAACCTGTAACAATGATGGAAAGCTAAAACAACCCTTTGAATAAATTAAACAAAAGCCATTCTATTACTTCGTAGGCTTGCCTAGCGAAATTATTGTCTATAATGTTGTACGTGTGAAATAGCATGTAGGCCTCGTTTAACGCTTTACTAACTACGATTACAAAACAATATTATTTCAACACAGATAATAGTTAAGCCGAATACGTCACCGGCTTATTAATATATTTGAAACCACCAACGCAAAGAGTGTAGGTGCATGTGACATTTGACGTGACGGATATAATTACGTTTTTAGAGGGGGTCATCCG
Organism: Philaenus spumarius; assembly: GCA_018207615.1. Lineage (NCBI taxonomy): Eukaryota > Metazoa > Arthropoda > Insecta > Hemiptera > Aphrophoridae > Philaenus > Philaenus spumarius. The sequence goes on from JAGFPH010003005.1 coordinate 72,196, forward strand.
AAGCACAAAGCACATCACATCGCTCGTGGGTAGCAACAAGCAGCAGATGTGAGGTTAGGAACAAGTATTTAGCACACACCATTAAACGTCAACTCCCGCTATACTTTGTACAGCGAAAGAAGGTTATTTGCGACACAAATCAATAAGTGAAACAATTTATTTTCCTTCTACAGGATCAGTCTAACGCTTTGTGACAAATGATTGTTTCCACGCATCGCAGAATAGTTGGAATAAATTCATCGAGGACTTGGAATTGCTTTGTCCGATTTTTAATTGCACTCTTTTGTGACCGCGATGTTCAACATATTGAACAACATTATTTGTATCGTTTGAAGATGGATTAAAACAGTTAGAAAAACCTACATGTTTTCATTAGGGCGAAACACAATTTTAACCACACCAATTTTTAAATGATTACCGGTTTTTAATGCAATTTTAGCTTCCAAACTCGTGCTGAATTCACACACTTCGAAATTTTCTAACTATCCAAAATTTCACCTTGATAGGCCTAAATTTGTATGTTCATGACATTAACTAAATAAAATGACAAACACGAAGTGTTTCATCAGAATGTATTTACATTTGGATCTGAATACTTATTTATAATTGTGTTTGAAGAATTGTAATATATTTAATGTTAATGAAATATACGCTTTATTGCAAATAGAAAATAAACTAAAAAATTTAACCATTTTTGGATCACTCTTTCGTCTGTGTGAAATTTCCCAAGAACGGATAAAAGTATCAAGCGAAAATAATTTGACAAAGATATACGGGTTGCTTACCCACAATAACCGCAACTCAACAACAATTTGAATATAAACTTGAGGGCCAAAGATTCTGCAGAAGGATGTACCGTTTAAAACGGTACTTAAGGTATAGAAACCGTATATTTTGATTATGTACTTATCAAAGTATAATTATCGAGTGTAGGAGTTTTGCCTACGGGTATCAGGTAGAAAAGGTCCCCATCCGCGAATTCCTCAAACTGCGGAGTTTTGCCTACGGTTGGGGGTGGGCGCGAGAGGGGGAGGGGGAGAGAGAGAGATTCCTGTAGAGAAGAGAGACAAAGAGACTCTTCTAGCGATTATAAAAGAAAGAATTCTGTCAGGTACAAAAATTATCACTTTACAGGTACCGTATTATCACTTTATATAATTAGAATAAAAAAAAAACTAGAGGACTTACCTAAACTGTTTAGTCACAGTATTTTGCCGATAACAGTATGATTATAATATTTCGTCATATTATCACTTTATATAATTAGAATTAAAAAAAACTAGAGGACTTACCTAAACTGTTTAGTCACAGTATTTTGCCGATAACAGTATGATTATAATATTTATATAATTATAATATTTCGTCATATTATCACTTTATATAATTAGAATAAAAAAAAACTAGAGGACTTACCTAAACTGTTTAGTCACAGTATTTTGCCGATAACAGTATGATTATAATATTTATATAATTATAATATTTCGTCGTATTATCACTTTATATAATTAGAATTAAAAAAAACTAGAGGACTTACCTAAACTGTTTGGTCACAGTATTTTGCCGATAACAGTATGATTATAATATTTGTATAATTATAATATTTCGTCGTATTATAATTACGAGAAAGGTGGACGCTCTTTAATAATCACTACAAGAAACGGTGTCTCTCTCCCTCCCTCACACTCTCTTTCTCCCGCCCCCACCGTAGGCAAATCTCCGCACCAAGAGGTTGCCGACGGCATCCCCCCCATCTACCTGACACCCGTAGGCAAAACTCCGGTTCCCATAATTATCAAGCTGCCATTTATTTATTACTTTAAAAATCCTATCACAGACGCAAAATTCTGGCGTTAGGATCTAGGTCAACGCAACCATCACCACCCTATTTTGATACAAGTGCCACTGTCCTATTAATCGCAAATTCTGTTAAAATAGCAGAGTATACAATAATCTGTTTCCATTTTCTTTGCAGCTAGTCACTGCAGGGTTTGGTGAGCGAACCGGGTAATGGACGGAGCCCCCAAATTTATATACTGTAATTATAAAATCATGTTAACCCGAATATACTACAATAATAACAAAACCTTAAAAATAATCTTTACTATACATTTTTTACTTTTTTTATAATTTTTTTTTAATTTGCTACCCAAAACAATTATTTAATAGTACTCCAGCGAGGGGTATCGTTTGAAAATGATTATTCCTCACTACCAATGTTTAGTTATTTCCTCCTTTGTTATTGTTACTATACCTTGTTCACCGAGAGTTTAAAGTGAAGCACCACCTTACAATGGCCGACGTTAGGGATCTGGGCCAATGAGGAAAACGAACATCACGTGTGGGACGGGCGACTCTGCGTATGATTCACAGTAGGTCTTAGTAAACAAGCATTCTCTCCACTAGCCCACCCTACCGTTCACGTTCGTACCTGAGGTAGGTCCGCGTGTGACACAGTCAGCCCGGCCCATAAATATTGTAGGGGGAGGTGCTTCACTTTAAACTCTCGGTGAACAAGGTATAGTCAGATGAGTTATTGTGAGTTCAGTTATTGAGTATATGCGTTGTTGCTATTAATAATATTTTGTTTTTGTTGTCTGACAGTACGTAAACCTGGGCAAGCAAGTCAAACTGACATTTCTCCAGTTATTGGTTTTAATGATGATAAATGAAAGAATATAATGATTTGTTAGTTCTCAAAAACGACTAGACTTCATGTACTAGACTTCAATGAGACAAAAATTAAAATTTGATTTGCAATAATCTCACAAAGACTTGTATATATAAACACGCTTGTCAGATTATTTTATCATCTGAACGACGTTTTATCTCACTTTAAACCGACTAGATAGTTTTAATGTGATATTACAGCTGGATGTGATGATAGAACAAAGACTTCCTACGTGTCGTACAAATTAAAACAAGCTGGAAATCAGCTGCTTCTTTGCAAAATGCCGAGATGTTAACTGTAAACGTAGGTCTGTTACTGAACAAAGGATTATGAGCAACTTAATACGTTTAAATCATGCGTGTGTGAGGTATAGACAATTCAGGTGTAACATCGCTTATGGCAATTATTAGGCATCATATTCCATCCATAACTTATAAAACGTGTAATTAGTTCATCGAAATATCCAAGAAAATTTTCCACGTGTTAAAGAACATTTGGCAAAATTTAAAAGCAACCTATTGAGTTTAAAAATAATAGATATCAAATTTTAACACACGTTTTTCTATAAATCTAAATTGGACTTGACAGTAATGTGGCTGCAAATTAATGTTACACTGATATGCATTCCATTCCTGTTGGTTAAGTGGCAGTCCCGTACATGACTGTACGATGATCCAGCGCGAAGAAGATTCTTGGAATCGAGTTCGGTCTATAACTTTCTCAAAGATATCGAAATTACCAAAGTGCCGTATGAAATATGAAGGTTCAAAATTTGCCTTTTTCCCAAAACAGTGCTTTGGTAAACCACAATTAAACTAAAATGGCAAGATTGATCTTACTTTTGATCGTAAAGTGAAAACTCTTTTATTTATCTTCCTATGAATAATTCAATGTAAATCAATTTTAAAATAAAACACATTAGTCTATTTATAACTTTTGGATATTATTTTTTTACTTGAGGGACCAAACAAGGGATCCAATTTGTTTTGGGATATTTTCCGTCACCTATTTTTGGTCGTAATAGTGGGATTAAACCTTGTTATCAAGTGATAAAAGTCTACAACATAAAACTAAGGGGTGAAAATAATCTTCAGTACCACAGGCCAATAAGTTGCTTTACGATACGAATAAACCTTGCTTTAACGGACTATTTGGAGCCAGCAGGTGTCCCTGATAGCCGATAGTCCGTTGAAACGAGAAGGGTGGATTGTAAAAATGCGATAATTACTTATTGCCGAAGGTCTATTTATAAAATATAGAGCTTAAAAGCTTTAAACTACCTTTAATGATACAGAAACAATCAATAATGATGTTTAAAACTATTTTAAATAAGCACAAAATATGTATTCTTTAGAGAATGTAACAAAACTGTATTGAGACAACAATAATTATCATCATGGCTGAAAACTCCAATAAAAGCGAGTGTACGTACGAACGTACATGAATAACATATAGGCTAACAGCTGATTCCATCCATCATCTGTAATACTTAACAAAACCCGTCGTAGATTATACTTTGGGGTTATGTTTACAACTTCAATCATTATAATGTCTTGTAAAGTTGATTTCTCTAAATATGATTTATAGAACTAATGTACGCTATAATACGTTATAAGATTTGCTTTGAGGTTTTAAACTGTATACAACCTTTTATCATCAATATATTCATTTACAAAAATTTTAAGAAAATATATCTACTCGTTTTTACTGCGGAAACATTCGTACATTTTCTTATAAACATATTCGATTATTAATTCCTTCACTGTAATATTAATAACTTCTAAATCATTTGATCCATCAATATGAAATAAAAATCCATTAAATGATAATATTTTTGTCTTTCTTTAAATATAGAATAACCTATATAAATTCGAAATTTTAACAAATAGGCCTTCAGTTTTATAATCCTTATAACTGTACACATTTACCGAGTTGAAAATCCTCGTCAGCATAGTTAGGTAGGCCTAGATAAAATCTATAGTTTTTAAGTTAAGTATTTCTGATGTGTATCTAATTAATCTGCTCGTGATTTTTGACGGGGGCTTTTACTAGTAATAAAATAATTGAAGAGTGCATCGAGCCGGATCAACCTTGAGAAGGCTGACCGTAAGATGCAGAATTGGTAAGACGCTCGAGCGCAAATAGGATATCGGAAGTAAATAGGCCCACTTACTTTTGTACTAATAAGCATATACTAGTAAAATTTGCTTAAAATTCTTATGTACAATTAGTAGATGACAAAAGTTATCCCTTTTTTCCTGTTTCCAAAATTCAACTGAAAATCGTACTTTTTCTCTCGGTAAGCAAACATCTTTAAATTTTTTTTAAATTTACCATTTCTTTTATCTACGAGGTATGGTTGTAGGCAAGGTTATATTGAACTCATGAACAACTTCCAGCAAATTATAAAATTGTATCTTTAAGGCTCAATGAAAATATGAAATTGTTTCGTCCTTGTACTGCACACTCTTATGTTTCATCTTTGTCCGCGGACTGGCGTTACAATGATGCGAAATTAGCAAATAACGGTAGCACACATTAATATCCATGGTTACAGAAGTCAAAAATCAGAAAGTAAACAAAACAATAGATATAATAGGCCTATACATTTTTTAATATTCAAATATAATGAAAAGATTTTTGAAATTCTATAATATTTTAGACGAGGAACAAAAGCATTATTTACAGAAGTGTCCTTCTTAGTAGTTTTGATAATTCATAGATTATTTAGACGTCTGTGGTGTAAATTGTAGATGTGTTGTCGTTCTTTGACTTCTCGTAGGGCTTCTTTCGCGACACCCAGTCTTGATCTTGTACGGTTTCAGCAAAGTCGAAGTTCACGATCAATTCTTGTATTCACAGCTGTTTACTTCCGAAGTCACGAGTTCTCGTCGAGTATACGTCGTCATTTCTACCCAAATATTATTTCAAGAACATCTAGTTTTATTCCTGGAAATGTCGCGTGTTTTATTGTTCATAGTCGTGAATTTAACGGACGCCTGCAAGTCTGCTGACATTGAGTTTTCTTTAGAAATTTAGTAGGCACATCAGATAAAAAACGTAAATCCTCGATGCTTCTAAAAGTGTATACTAGTCTGTGAACAGTAGCCCTCGCTCGTTGAAATAACAAATGCGGTTTTGTGCTTAGGTTGAAAATAGTATGCCAGTAAGGAAGAAAGCAGAAGGTTTAGCCAGTGAATCATTATTTTGCAATTCCCGCGATTCCGGGGTTTCCAGTTCTTGTTTTTTTTCTTTTCTTGAGCTTTAACTGCTAAAGATTTTCTTTTAGGGGAGCATTGTGTTTTATGTAGGTTAATAATGCGTAAGGTAGCTACAAATATGGAGTTATTGAGGGAAAACATAGAATTAAATATTTACATACTTAAATAACTAAAACTTAACAATGTATTTACAGTTCCATATCATATTCCAATATTAGAAATAATGAAGACAAACGATGTTAAAGCGTCGTGATAGTGATCTTAACCCATGTAACCTACCAACACTTCCCACGCTGTCCAACGGTCATTTTTTGTATGTCCTTTATCGCCTCGAGGTTTCATTTGTTTCATCTCATTTTGTAATTCTAGTAACGCTTAGTCAAATACTTTTATAAAATAATAATTTACAAGCATACAGTTCAAATCTTTGATTTATCCTCTACACTTTCTAATAATAATATGTCATTTTGGGCAAAGGATATATTCCTAAATTGCTATTCAAAACAGGCCTAGTTTTTTTAGCAGTCTTTTAGTAGGAACATAAAAACTGGTGTATCCAAAATAAGAAATTTGAAATTGATAAATATTTTTATACGGTTCTGTTTAGAACTAAATTACAAAACCTTTTTACATTTATGACAAACATTACAACAATTTTTTACTACTTTTTATGTAGGCCTAAAGTTGAACCTTTTCCTTTCGTTACTGAACATACTTGTTTTTTGAGCTAATAATTTTGTTAATTTTACTTCAATTATTTTTTTTTACTGGCATATAAGAATTCTATGAACCTTTATCTACAAAAAAGCTATGGAACACTTTTGAGTTTGTTTAGAATAAACGTATAAAAACATGGTTGAAATACAAAAACTTGGACGATTTTTAACAAATTAGAATTTTACGGCCATTTTGTGAGCTTACCGTTAGAGATACGGGAAAAATCAACTATATAATTTTTTTGAAAATCTAATTTGCTACTCGTAAAATGTTATTAGTTTTAAATTCGACTTGCGGTTAAGCCACAAATTGGCTTTGAAAAAAAGCTTACACTGAGAGAAACGGTCCGGCTGCTATTTTTATTTTATTTAAGGGGTTAACAATAAAAAATGGAAAAACCCTTATATATACATGGCTCGGCCTAGGAATAAGAAACATTCATGCAAAAAATCATCAAAATCGGTCAATACGTTTGGCCGTAATCGTGAGACAGACACACAGACGAAATGCCGAATGGTCGATTTAAAACGGAGACCTCGCTTCGTTCGGTCAATTAGTTCAGATAAGAACAGCTAAGAGAAATCTCAATCATTCGGCTCTTGCCATTTTCTGATCTTACCCCTGTGAGTACATAGTTTGTCTTATCAATGGAAAACCCTACGACTATTGAAGGGCAAGGCAACAGATTTACAGTAGACAGAAACATTAAGAAACTTTTACAGGTCTACAATATCGCAGTTCAAGCCTGTTGTTAGTAGATAATGCTGGAGTGAAAGGGCATGGAGTAGTAAAGTGTCAACAGAAGTGAGAGACAAAAACAAGGTGCATTCCAAGAAAAGACCATTCTGGTGGTCTGTTAGATCTTTCCCTGTTTGAATGGCAACTAAATTTTTAAAAGCTTTATTTTTAGCCAAATTTACGATAAGAAGGGTTTAAGGAATATAAATGTTAAAGTTGCTTTTGTATCAGGATTCAGAATTTCTGTAAGTAATCATTTACAAATACAATATCATCATAAAAATGGGTTAATTGCCCACGAGATCCATATTAAGTTTATCCTGTAATTATTATTTACATTCATTCAACGTGCAGAAGTTCGACCGTTGTACACGTCTGCGGCTGTAGTGGTTAAATGTAGACCGGACATTTTGTGTTGTGTGGTTATATGTTTTTTAAATGTGTTAGTGTTTTTTTAAATGTGTTCAGTGTTTTTTT
>JAGFPH010003005.1:134566-167989 GCA_018207615.1 Philaenus spumarius
CAGCTGTCTTCTTTAGTTTCTGCCTGTATATAACCTAAACACACACAACAATGATAAAAAAACCACATATAACTTTCAAGGTAGATGAGCAAACAAAGGTAAGATTATAATTACAACAACTTACATAGAACAGTACAATGTCTGAGCCATTTAGTTCAAAGTAAACATTATTGTTTAGATGTGTGGATCTGATAGCATTGTCACATTATGTGCTCATTAGTCACTTTGGCTTACCATTGTTGTTAATGTGGCGCAGTTCTGCTTTGAGGTTTACGTTTGGTTTCTATCTATATGAAAAATATTATGTGGTGCGTGTTTGAAAACAATATTAATCTATGCGAAATATCAATTAAGGAATTTAGAGTTGATGTGTTATTAGAAATAGAAATTTAAATTAAGTGCTTTTAATTAGAAAAAAATACATTAATAATTTATAAGTTAGATTTTAATATTTATTTACAGGTTATTTATCCCAGCTGATTTAATCAGAGCTATGATATTTTAATGAACAGCAATAGAATTTAGACAATTTATAATAAATTTATGTATATTTATCAACCTTCAACGTTTATTGAACTAGAACAGATTACAGCAGGTTACTCTTTCAATAAAAATGTATTTCCATAAATTTCCTAAAGCCAAACCGAAGCAGATTACACCCATCTTTCTAAAGGGTATCTCTCTTAATAGATGTTGTTTATAAAATCAGCCCTGCTTTTAACTTTCGTATGGACTTAAATAGAGCCAAACACTTTGTTGTTGACAGGTAAATCACCTGAAGTTACTTTTATAATAGTTGGGAATTTTCCCCTTCTTTTCAAAAAAAACGGGGAATTTGGCGATACTAATTATTTTTAAATTACAATCCACATCAAGGGAAATGTCAAATTAAAGGGCGTACAAAGTTGAAATTAGCATTTCTAGCGAAATATTTTTTGGATGACCCTAACCAAAATGGCAATTTGGCTCCCTACTCCCTCCACCTGAACATCAGTTGAGCCCATCTGTTTCGGACAGTTAAATGGTCACCTAAAGGTGATGTTTTCTAGTTATTACTGTAAATTACTCAACATTTTGAAAGAGAACCTGCATACTATGACACTTGAAACTAAAAGGCATAAAAGTACAAAATTAATGGCGCACACGAAATACTTCAAAATAAAATAAATAGAAATAAAATGGCGAAACGAAATGTATTTGAGATTTGTGTTAACATGAAAAGTATTTGGCCTAAATACGTTAGCAAGGGATCAGGCCAATACGAAGTCATATAAAGCACATATTTGATTGAGCTTTTCAAGGTTTTCAAAGGGAAATTTTATAGCTGCAATTACAAATCTACAACTATACCAAGGCGTATTAAAGAAGGTGTGTGCATCGAGGAGCGTGAACTCGTCCGGCCAGCGCAGCTACGTCACGTGCTACACACTGAACCAGCAGTTCCGAGCGCAATTGTAAGCTTTTGCTCAAACTGCGAATTAAATACTTTATGGTTGTCTAAAAATTATGTTTTTGGTATCGATGGAAAGGTAATAAAGTGAGCATTAAAATGATCTATGTCCATGGTCAAATATTTCTAGGCGTATAATTTTGAAACAAGCCTAAATCTAATATACGGGTTTGAATAACATAAAAACTACCCTAAGTGAGGAAGTTTTTTACTATTACTTTCGGGTGGCATTCAAAGACATAGAATTGTAGAGAATACAATGTAGTAAATACTGACATCAATTTTTTTTATGAAAGTTATAGCTGTCCTACATAATAAGATTGTAATCAAAACCATAGTTACTAATCTTCATGTGGCGATTGAATGTACGCTAATCTAATTTGTTATTAGTTCTCATTTCTCTTCGTTATTTATTATTCACATTGTTGTGAACAGGTAAATTTTGTTTAATGTATAAATATGAATTTTTAAAGAGTTGACAAATTTAAGTAGCTCTATAGGGTAAAACCTTTTACCATCAATAAGATAGTGATTTTTTAAATCTATTGGTTTTGTTATGTTTACTAGGCCTAGTATTACTAGTAGGCTATTAAATTTACTTTTCAAAAATTGAAATTATCTAAAATTGTGATTGTTTAGTTAGCCTACCCAAGGATAAATAATAAATCAAAATTAATATAAATTAATTATCAATGAAATAATTAAAAAAATAGTAGCCTAGTCTAGGTGATAAATAAAAGGTCGTGGTGAATACAACATTGAGTTTTATTTCAGTATTAACCCTAGATTACTTATGTCAAAATTTAGTCACAGGATTATTTATGTATCGTAAATTTGACTACCTACTAACAAATATATTTTTTTTTACTGTACTAAAATAATTTCGTAATTATTTTTTAAAACTGTAATTGTATCCTAGCATATTTCGGGCTATATATATATATTTTTAAAGAGTTATACATCAAATAAATAAAATAATTTGTACCACCAATATTTTATTTTTTTACTCTTTAAAATTGTTTAATAACATACAACAGCATTTCAGTTACGGCTTAAATTCTGTCCACTTCAAACATAAAACAATGTTAATACTCTAAAAATATATGTTTAACTGTCTAAGCGTCAGGCACTTTTTTACTGCTTGTACACTTGTCATTATCACTTAGATAGAATGTATCCTATTCAAGTAAAGTGTACACTATTATACATTTTATTGTTCAGGAAAGTATGGAGAACATTGCCATGTAAACAAAATATTTAAACAAATTTCTCTAACTATTTTTGCGTTTCAAAAAAAAAAACCAAATTGGTAAACCAAAGTTTCAAAAGTAAGGGTTTTAGAAAAATACTACAAAATGTTTTAGTTATAAATCCAAAATATAAAAAAATAGGGGAAATCCCTGAGGGCTCCGCACGCCAACCTCGTTGGAACCTTCTAACACATAATAATTTTATTTTTTCTTTATAATAATTGTTTAGGATTCATAATAACCCCAAAGCTAAGATGGTAAATAATGTTAAATGTTCAAATCAAATTTTTCGTATATTTTATAACAGCAGTTAGTTATATATAATAAAGGTTAAAAGAACCAGCAAGGCTCAGGTCTTTAATAAAAACCTAACCTAAAAGTTTAAAATACAAATAATTGCTTCAAAGTATGAAATCAGCTGTTAATGGAAATATTGGAGCAAACAGTCATTTTATTCAATTGGTCGGTGTGGTATTGAATGTAAATACATGTGTTGGTTCATCATTCTAGGTCTAACCTAAGATTTTTTCCGACTAAATTTACAAATATTGAAATACAAAATGTATTTATTAACATTAATTATAGCCTATGTTAATCAGGGATAGTGTAGCTTTTTATTTCGTAGATCAACATTTCTTGGGAACCGATGAAACCTTACTCGTAAAAAGCTGTCTTTTTTGTTTGAGTTACCGAAGCCAAACATGGCACAAAAATGCATTATAATTAATGGTTATTAATTATAAGAAATGTATTACAATAATACACTATGTTGCCTATAATTAATAACATAATATGACGTCAAAAGAGCTTGAAGGTCGTACAGGTTTCGGCGGTAAATATGCCGAAGGAGTCTAGACCGGAGCTCCGACTGTGTAGCACCCTACGTCACGGGTAGGCTAGAGTGGAGGGAGAAGCTGCGCATGCACACACCTTCTTTAATACGCCTTGCAACTATACCATTTTATGCTGCAAATTTTGTTTACAGGCCTACAAAATACATTTTGGGAGCACCACTAATTTTTTCTTTTATGTCACGAAAATGAAAGCAATTAAATACAAAAATAAATTACTAATTGGTTTAAAATATTTGTTTATATTTAAAATGTTGAGTCGCCAGAAATTTCTCATTCTTGGGAGAGGGGAACATACCAAACTTTAATGTAGGGGCTTTCAAGTGACACAGTCTCGAAAGAGTTTGGCTATATTCAAGTTCATACAGAAGTTCAGGGGGAGGGACTTTATAAGCAACCTTTGTGCATAATAAATTATATATTTACGTAAAGCCTTTATATAAATTTACAAAATGTTTTTGAGATTTATAAACATACTGCAAAAGGTAATGGTCAAATTTAAATGGAACTTTATTTTTTCAAAATGTAGCATGTCATAATTTTCATAAACTTTATGTAACTTAAATAAGATAAAATTTATTGTTTCAGAGCCGATGAAAAGTAGATAGATTATGTTCTCTCCAATAAAATAAACTAAACAACAACATCCAATAAACATATAGTACGTACAGGCATCAGAGAAATTTAATGTAAACATGGCATTGACACAGGTACAACCAGCCCACGATAGTGTTAAACCTGTTGTTAAAACTGGAATTAAGAAAGGTACAGATTGGAGGCAATATATGGATCACATTGTGGCAGGTATCAGAAAACGAAATGAAGGATACAATCTTAGAATGAGAAAGAGATCAAATATGTTTACGATCAACAAGGAGAACTACATCCAGAGTGCACCATGATACAATTGAGTTGTTAGTTTAGAAAGAAGAAGACGCAATCTTATGTATAGACACCCTGGTGAATAATTCGGTACAACTCTTTTTACAAATCTATGAAGTAAAACATTTCAGGTTTTTATTGCATGCAATTGTAACTTATTCCATTTTATATTTTACTAGAGGGCTCCGCCCCCTGCTCGCTTCGTTCGCTAACTCCCGCGGTGACTCGCGTCAAAGCAAATGCAAACAGGTTATTTTATACAAACAGGCCCTACTATTAAATTCTAATATGTATTATTTATTTTTAATAAGAATGAAACATAGTGGTTTCTTATTTTTATATTCCTTAATTTATTAAGGGTTTATTCTCTACTTGTAAGGAAAGTATAACAACCAACATTTTTTATAGGGGTTGTTACTACATTTTCACCCCTTAGCAGCACGAAACAAAGTATCAATCTACGATACTTTGCTATGTTTTTTGTAAGAAATAAAAGTACAAATTTTCAGTTCACTTTCTTTAAGGAAAATATAACACTTAATTTTTATTAGATTTGCATTTTTCTATTTATCTTGTAACAAATAAATGTAAAACATTTCAGCTTTCTAGCTTAAAGGAAAGTATAACAACTAATATTTATTGTTTTAGGGGTTGTTTTAAAACTTAAATCAAAATTAATACTAGCCTATGTTACTCAGGGGTAGTGTAGCTTTTTATTAGTAAAACTATTTTTTCAATCGGTTTAGTAGTTCCAGAGATTACCCCCAACATACAAACAAAAATTGTTTACCTCTTTATAATATTGGTATAGATGAGTAAAAAATACTTATTGAAACGCTGGGGTGGCGTTAGACACAAGTTACAATAAAAATTCTGTACTAACTAATTTGTGTACAAACATACGCCTATCTTTTACATTAGCAGGTGATGATTTATTTTAGTTGATTTCATTGAAAAAGAGCCATAGCAAAACAAGAATCTATATAATTCTGTATATAGTAGACTACTTCACAAATTATTCCTTTATTTGTATTATCAAATGTCCTGTAACTTAGTTTATAAAATTCGAAAAGACCAGTTTTGAGTATGAAATTCAGAGTAAGAGGTATATAAAGTAAAATATATTCTAAGCTAACACGTTATCTCTAAACCTGTTTTGCACATCCTAATTCTCTTTCTACGAATAATGTTCAGAAATGTTTTATCACCAGTAAACATGTTATTTTCCAGTGCCTACATAATAACCTACAATATTTGATTTACATTGTATTTATGTGTTATAACATGATACATTGAACATTGACTTTTATTTAACCTCTGTTACAAACATACGCAAACATATATATATACGTAGATCCAACTTATTATATACATAGATAAAAATGATGTACAAACTATGGAAACTCGTGCGTTTTTGCAAGCTATTCCCCCGTGTTAGATTTGCATCGTATAATTGTGTTAGCGAAATAACTTCATAGGCTCGGATAATTTGAGAGTATTTTACCCATATATTTAAACACGAATAATTACAGTTGTGTTAAAACCTGTACGTAAGACCTTTGAGCAAAGTATTTTTGTAAAAGTTTAAAAAGTAAATTCACTAGGAGAGGCCCCTGCATGCTTTGCATGCCAAACCCTGTACACCTTCCTCATACATATTTTGTACAATTGCTTTCATAATCGTCAAACCTAACCTAAAAAATATAAATTGTATCAAAGTACACAAAATCAGCTGTTAATGGGATACCATTGAGGGGGAGCCTTCATGGAAGTTTAGAGTAAACTGCTGATACCAACACTGAACAGCTTCAACCATTTAGCTATGCGTTTTTAACGGACGAATATTTTCAATGAACAAATATCATGTTTTGAAGCTATACGGTTTAGATTTGATACAGGCAGTGAGTATGTAATGTTCATGTAATTTTACGAAACAATTAAAATTATGTATACGGATACCTAAGGGTTAGTATTATGTAATTTTTAAATGTTATTACTCTGTACTGTAAACCTGATCTTAAATTATTTTAAAGAATCCTTCATCGAACTAAGATAATCAATAATTAATTTAATGTTAATCAATAACACAATTTAGGTCAAAACATAATTTAGTATACTAAATCTAAGTCATTAATGTTAAACCCTGATATGCAAGGCCTGATCCTAGATCTAGCATAAGTTAGGCCTACACCTATGTGCTGATGACACCACAATGACAAATAGTACATCGTGTTCCAACTCATCGAAAGTAATATTTCATTAGGTCATTTTATGTATCAGTTTAATTGGGACGTTCTCAGGATTAATGTAGTATATATTTTATTATACTTTAACTAGCTGACCCATACGGCGTTGCCAGTGGTAATTGGTATTTGCAGTTTTTTTAACGTAATTGTATTCTTTATAAGTGTTCAGTCAGTGAGTGGTATTGGGCTTTTATATTTATAGATCTTAAATAATAAAAGCACTATTTTCATAATAATAAAAGATCTGAAATTATGATTTTAGTAACTTTGATCAACCCAAACCCCTCCTAAAATTTCGAATTTTTTCAAACCCTTTCTTATTGAGCACCTATGGCCCTAGAGGAAGCTACATACCAAATTTCATTCCAATCCGTTCGGTAGTTTTGAAGAAATCGTTTTTTAATAAATTTGATCCCCCCCCAAACCCCCCTAAAATTTTGAATTTTTTCAAACCCTATCTTAGTGAGCACCTATGGCCCAAGAGGAAGCTATAGGCCTATACCAAATTTCATTCCAATCTGTTCCGCAATTTTGGAGAAATCGCGATTTAGTCATTTTTACCCCCCAAACTCCCCTAAAATTTCCAATTTTTTAAAATCCTTTTTTAGTAAGCACCTATGGCCCTAGAGGAAGCTACATACCGAATTTCATTCCAATCTGTACGGTAATTTTGGAAAAATCGTAATTTAATCATTTTTACCCCCCAAACCCCCCCTAAAATTTCGAATTTTTTCAAACCCTTTCTTAGTGAACACCTATGGCCCTAGAGGAAGCTACATAATAAATTTCATTTCAATCAGTTCAGTAGTCAGTGGTATTTCGCTTTTATATATATATAGATACATAATATTCACGTAAAAAATATACCAAGGTTCGTAACAAATGTTGGAATGACGTTACTGCTTCTTCGTTTTTGACGGGAGAGGAAAAGAATAGTTTTGCCCTCAATGTTTTGAGAAGGTAAATTTCGTTTTGGAAAGAAGTTTCTAACATCACTTCATACAACAAGGCTTTGTGAATAGATATCAAAAGAACATGTTTTTACCAAATTTTTTACTCCTATTATAATTACTATGGTAAAATATATGTTAAGAAACAAATTATCAAATTTTTTACTCACGTTTTAATTGTTATGGTAAAATATATATATTAACAAACAAATTACAACAAAATTGAGTTTTTCTTGTATGAAATTTCGTCCTCTACAGTATTTTATATTTTGAGAACACAATTTTTGAATTTGGAAATTTGTATAAATGTTATTTAAATTTACAATATTTTACAAAAAAATGTTTAAGTTCATTCTTAATTTAAAGGGCCTTTTGTGCTACATTCTGTATATATATTAAAATGCAAATAAATTGTATGGGAAAGTGATAAAAAATGTTCAACTAAACGAAAATGTTTCTATATCTTCCTGAACATAGTGCATAATAGCGTATAATGGAATACATTCTGTACATGTTTAAATGGTAATATTCCATGCGCGATTAGTATACAAAAGTGGGCGCCAGTATAGAATGCATGCACGGCCATATCTAGGGTTGAAGCTTATGTAACGGTTATTGTAACAATTAGTTGCTATGGTGATGAATGCCAAAATGACTAAAAATGCATTATTTAATTAAAAAATGTTTCACTACTTACAATTTTGACGTTTGAAGTTTGTATTATATTAAAAACTTTTGAACGTAACAATTTTATGTCTTTGCTTCTTGAAATGGAGCTTACAACTCTATTACATAAACTGAACACTGGAGGTAGACATGATTTAATTCTACAAATAGTAACGAACGGTGTTAAGTGCCCTCAAAGAGTTGAGCGAGTTTAAACCATTAAATCAAATGGAAATGGAGATAAAAGTAAATTAATTAAAGTCACATTGCACAGTCGTGAGCTCATTTCACCAAAGACTAGTTATGAATGAGAATTAAAGCTTCAAAGATGACAATTGCTTTGAGAAGATGAGGCGTTTCTTTATGGAATGAATAACTCTCTACCTTTCTTCAACTTTTAACTTGGAAGAGAGGGACAGAGAGCGTAGATATTGATCCTAAGTTGGGAGGGGAAAGCTGGGGGGGGACTGTGGAAGTGACATACAATGCTTTCCCCTCAACAAGAAAACCCAAATCAAATGTTTGGATTTGTTGCAAACAGTCGACAGTTGATATCATTTATCACACTCTCCTTATGCCCGCTGTACACTTTCAGTGTGTCATTAATTATCATGCTTTTGGTTTGTTTAGAGTCAGACGAATGATTGTTTAGCAGTAAATAAAATATATTTAGTTAAGTTAACGATATAGTTGATTTTATAATACACTTAACTCTACAATATTTCTGGTCTAATTTGGGACAATCTCGAAAGTTTGAATTTTAACAAGTACTATATAGAACTTGAATTGCATTAACTACTTAATATTTAGATTTAATGAGTATTAAAACCTTCTTCGCCAGAGTTGCAGCTATAGAAATTAATTTTATTGTTTACAGATTACAACACAAATTAACTTAACCAACCTAAACGACTCCAACTAAACAACTGTTGTTTGACTAAACTCCAATAAACTAACCTAACAACAACAGCCTACCATAAACTAACTTGACTTTATCTGATTTAAAACGACCTATTACTTAATTTTACTTTTGAAAAAACTTGTTGATATTATTATACGCGTGACATAAAATTATCGGGAAGACTGATTGTCTCTGCTTCTATTCGGTATAAATATCCGAACAATCCGTTATTTTCAATGTCGTATTCACTGCTTGTAAAAAATGTTTATAAATATCAGTCTTAAAAAACTATTAAGTTAATATTACACACAGTTTATTCCTATTAATAAAATGTTTTTTAAGGTATTCCGCAAACTACAAGTCCTTATTCTCCAGGAAGTTAATCTTTAATGTTATGATGTAAAACCGGGAAAAAATAGGTACAAGATATGAAACAATGTAAGGATATATTTTCAGATTTTACTGAATTAAAAATATTACAATAAATTATTGTATTTAATTACTGAAATGTCAGAATCACATATATTTCCGTTTTTTTATTTTGAAGGTTTAATTAATTTCAGTAAAATTTTCTTTTTGAGAATCACGTATACATTACTACTGATAAACGGTGATTTTAGACGAAGTTATAGGAAATACCTGAGCGATATAGTAAATTCATATCCGTGATGTGTACATATACTATGCGTAAGCACTGTTTACTTTAGATGAGCAATTGGATTGCCTCTCTAAAAAAATAAAAGTGAAAAACAATCTCTTATAATTTGCAACAAACTCGTCATAGTTATAGTTTATAATACAATAATTACTTTGTAATAGGTGTATCTTAAATAATTGTGATAATTTGTTTACTCATTATTAATACTAATATTTTTGCCTAGTAAACGGTTTTGTAGTGGTTGCTCGAAGTACCAGTTTGTTAAATGATTTCAATAACACGCCTATTTAAACATTCCAACTGCATAGTAAATGCAGTAAATATCCAAAACATCATCATTGGTTGCGTTTACAAGCGGCTTACAATATCACCCCATTTCCTCACCCTAGGGGTGGAGGGTATCAAGGCAGATTGAGGGTTACTGAGTATATTATTAAAAACATTGTTCTTTTTTGCTCTTCACGTAGCTTTTTGTTTATTGCTTCAAAACTAGTTATTAAATTGTACACTTGCTTTATTTGTTGTTTTAATAATCGTATTGTTTTCCCACCGAACCAATGAAAGAACATAACGTACTTTTAGATTGATGTTTTCTTAAAATATAAAACACCTGCCGGCTACTATCGTCTGAATTTATTTTAGTGGATAAATTTAAAACTTCTAAATTAAGATTTTTAACTATTGAATTCGTCTAAAAAATAATGCGCTTTTACCGATACAAATTGTATTAATTTCAATACAGCAATACAGAACCCTTACCAATACTAACCCTTGGCAATTAAGAACCTTTGGCAATACAGTACATTTGGCAATTCAGAACCCGTGGCAAACAGTATTCTTGGCAATACAGAACCCTGGGCAATACAGAACCCTTATCAATACAGAACCATTCGTAGTACAGAACTCTTATGAATGAATACAGAACCTTTGTTAATACAGACCCCTTACCAATAGATTACCATGGACAATACAGAAAACTTATAAAATACAGAACCCTTATCAATACAGAACGCTTACAATACAAAATCCTAGGAATTACAGAACAATTATGAATACACAACCCTTGTAAATTACAGTACCTTAGGAATGCAAAACCATTATGAATACAAAACTCTGCCAGTACAGAACCTTATTAACAACCTTATAACAATAGGCAATACAGAACCCATGGGAATTTTGAATCTTTGGATACAGTGTACCATTGACAATATAGGACCCTTTTAAATGCAGAACTTTGGGCAATACAGAAACTTTATAAATACAGAACCCTGAACATCACAGAACTTTTATAAATAGAGAAAACTGGGAATCATAGAACCTTTATAATTACAGAAAACTGGGCAATACAGAACCTTTATAAATACAATACTCTGAGCAATACAGAAACTGTATTAATAATACAAAATAAAATAAAAAACTGGGCATTACAGAACCCGTGGCAAGACATAACTCTTATAAATGCAGAACCCTGGGCAAGACAGAACTCTTATAAATACAGAATCCCGGGGCAATAAAGAACTAAAATAAAAGAAGAATAAATATGGAAAACTGAGAAATACAGAACCTTTATAAATACAGACCCCTGGACAGTATAGAACCCTTATAAATACGTAACCTTGGGTAATACAGAACCTTTATAAATACAGAAAACTTAACAATACAGAACCTTTATAAATACAATACTCTGGGCAATACAGAAACGTTATTAATAATAAAAGAAAACAAAAACTGTATATTACAGAACCCCGTGGCAAGACATAACTCTTATAAATGTAGAACCCTGGAAAATACATATGGGGAAAACTGGGTAGTATAGAACCTTTATAAATACTGAACCGTGGGTAATATAGAACCTTTATAAATACAGAAAACTGGGCACTGCAGAACCTTTATAAATACAATACCCTAAGCAATACAGAAACTTTATTCATAAAAAAAAAAAAAAAAAAAAAAAAACTGGGCATTACAGAACCCCGTGGCAAGACAGAACTCTTATAAATACAGAACCCCGGGGCAATATAGAACATTTATAAATATAGAAAACTGAGAAATACAGAACCTTTATAAATACAGAAAACTGGGTAATACAGAACGTTTATAAATACAGACTCCTGAAAAATACAGAACCTTTATAAATACATAAAACTGAGCTATACAGAACCCTTATAAATACATAACCCTTATCAATACAGATCCCTGGACAATACAGTACCATTGGCAATACAGTAACTGTTATCAATAATATACCCTTGGCAATATTGAACAGTCATAGACAGAAGAAACCCTTGGCAATTCAAAACTCGTGGCAATTCAGTACCTTGCCAATTTGTACTCTTATGAATTCAGAAGCCTTGGTAATACAGAACTTTTGGCAATACAGAACCCTTGGTTCAAGTCAATTGAGAAGATAAATTGCAATTATCTTTATATTATAATATTGTAATCAAATATCAAAATTAATGTGTACTTTAATGTCTCTCAATGTAAGTTTATTAGAAACTTAAAAATTTACAATAGAAGAGTACTTGTCAAATAAGTTGTTTAAGTTTATCATTACCGTGCAAAGTAGATCTGATACGGCGGGGATGTAGAAGCATTTGCCAAATTGTAAATCATTATATTCTTTACAGACTAGCTACCTGTGTAAAACGTATTAATGAAGCTGCTACAACAGTTATAATTGCTTCGAGTAAATACAAGAGAAGTCAAGTATAAATCAGAGCTGTAAGAGGGGTGTATCTTAATTAATTATTATATTTTATAGTTTAACATTTGATCCTTGCCCTTGTGTAGAAGATGAATAATAATTGGCAGGTCTAATGTAATTGGTAACGTTTACCGACGCTATGGTATAGTCTTGTTTTATACACTGTAAAGGCCAACGCACACAGCAGCAGACGGACGTCTGCAGACGGACATACGAAAAATCGCTTTCCAGCTTATCAAATGTGCCAACGCACACAGAAATCCGTCCGTCTGCAGACGTCTGCAGACGTCTGGATGCATACGTTTTGGAATCGCTCCGAGGGCGATTTTTTGAACGTCTGCTTGCATACGTTTTGTATCGCGCATGCGCTACCTGAGTTTATCATCAGTTCCGCTGGAGGCTCTAGGGTTTGTTTACCAGTAATGAGCTGTCTGTTTTGTGTAAAATACGTTGGTTGTGTTTCCTTGTATTATTTGTTATATTAGTTTAGGTTTAGTTTTGTTGTAATCGACATGGAACAATTAATAGAAGCAGTGAGATGTCACCGAGTTCTTTGGGACCCACGTTTGCCTGATTACCGTGACACTATGCTTAGAGAAAAGGGTTGGAGCGAGATTGCAACTGGCTTGGGAAAAGAAAGTAAGTTAATATTTTAGCAAAGATTTTTGTCTTTTAACCTTTATACATTTTTACCTCACTTAATTTTTGTACGATCCTCAGCTTATATTGAAATGAGTATTAAACATTATATAGATAAAATAAAAATAAAGTTTTGAATATAATTTCTGGGGTTTTGTTTGGAGCTTTCTTAGTACAATTTTAAAACCCTCTTTCTCTATAAATATTAAGCTTGCACATTATAGAGAAAGACACTAAACACAATATAGGTGCTTTAATAAAAAAATAACACAATACATTTTTTACACGCAGTTATATTTATTTTTACAGTCATAATATATATTTAAAAAATGTATTGTATGATAAATAGATTATAATAGATTAAGGTATTTTCCCAATGCATGACTGCTAAACACTCTCACATTGCCAAGGTACACTCCCGTGTTCTGAGTTAAAGAAGTTTACGAATTGTGCTCTAATGTTTTTTGCTTCTTCAGTAGCACGTGTTCCAAAGCGAGGTATAGGTTTCCAGCTAGTTTCATAAAACTGGGAAATCTCTTCAGGTGTACTTGTAGATATGATATTTCCCTTACTACATAAGTAATTCCCTTGCATAAGATGATGGTATTCACCATGAAGTTTTCTTTTTTTATTAATCGGATGTACCCAATGTGACCTATTTAATACTGAATATAACAGCACCAACTCATCATCACTCGAATCATCGTCTTCTAGCCACGGAATACTTTTTGCGAAATTCGCGTTACACCACACAACATTATTTGACGCCATCTCACAGTATACTGAAAACGAGCAGGGGGAGAGGAAAGTAAGTTCTTGACTCAAAACATCTGCATGCGTTGCAAAACGTCTGTGGCTGTGTGCGTTGACCAAAACATCTGTCTGCAAGCTTACGTCCGTCTGCAGACGTCCGTCTGCTGCTGTGTGCGTTGGCCTTTACGGTGATTTACAATAAAGTCGTGTACAGTCGTTGACCAATAGAAGTAGGACTTTCATTGTTAGCCAATTTTCGGCCAGCTAGCTTTAGTATTTTTAATTTAAATGTAAAGGTCGATTTCATGATTTGACACGTGAAGAAGGAGAGAGACAGATTGGTTTGATTTAAATTCTTTATTTCGGGTAAGTAGGTTCTCTCTTCCACTTTATACATACACAATTAACATTTTTATACATATTTACACACTTAACTCAATACTCAAACAAAACAAAAAATAATTTTACTATTTAAAAGGAAAAACATAACAACGACAAAGAAAAATCTACATAAAATAACGAAAATTTAAAATAAAGAAAACATCCTAAATTAATACATTATTTGTAAACATTATAAGAATAAGAATATATTATAATTATTTTTAGTTGAAATTACATTAAAGAAAAAATATGAATTTACACATATATTTATTGCTGTAAAAGAACAAACTACTTATAAACAACATTCACGATCGCATTCATCTTCTATATAATATACTAGGGGAGACCCCTGCGTGCTCCGCACGCCAACCCCCAACGTAACCTTCTAAAATCATATGTTATGTTTTATTTATAATAAAGGTGTATGATTAATAATAACATCAAAACTAAGATGGTAAATAATGTTAAATATGTTCAATTTAAATTATTTCTTATATTTTATAACAGCAGTTATAATAACGGTTAAAAGAACCAGCAAGGTTCATATCTACTCTTTAAAATCCGAACCTGAAAGCTAGAAATTCAAAAATAATTGCTTCAAATTTTAAAATCAGCTGTTAATGGAAATATTGGAGCAAGTATATTATCTGTTATTTTATTCAATTAGAAGCTATGGTAATAAAAATGTAAATACATGTGTTGTTTATCATTCTACGCCTAACCTAAGAATTTTTCCGATTAAATTTATAAATATTGAAATAAAAAAAGGTTTTTATCGAAATGAATTATAGCCTATGTTACTCAGGGATAGGCCTAGTGTAGCTTTTTATTAGTAAAACTATTTTTTCAATCGGTTCAGTAGTGCCAGAGATTACCCCCTACATACAAACAAACAAATAAACAAACAAACTTTACCTCTTTATAATATTAGTATAGATAAAAGCCAAATCCACTGACTCACTGATCACGATTTCTCAAAATCTACTGAACGGATTGGAACGAAATTTGCTATGTAGCTTCCTCTAGGGCCATAGGTACTCACTAAGAAAGTTTTTTCAAAAAAAATCTAATGTTTAGGGAGGTTTTGGGGGGGTCAAAGTTACTAAATCACGATTTCTCTAAAACTACTGAACGGATTGGAATGAAATTTGGTATGCAGATTCCTCTAGAGCCCTAGGTGCTTGCTAAGAAAGGGTTTAAAAAAATTGAAATTTTAGGAGAGGTTGGGGGGGGGTCAAAGTTACTAAAAATACCCATAATAAATACATAGTGTAATATGTTTATTGATATAATATATTTTGTGTAATTTATACATTTAACTTTGATTTGTCTATCCGTGCAAAGCCGGGTCGGGCCAGCTAGTACATTATAAAAATGTAATAAACAAGTACTTTTTTTACACACCCCTAGCATACAATTCATGAAGTGCAGCTTAAGTGTCGGCTCTAGCTGTCGGCCATGTTGGCCGACACTCCATAAGAGCAATGTTAAATTAAAATCCAAATTTTTCCTTTATTTTTGATCGGAAAATTATAAATGATATGTAACTTTAAAGCTATGGTCAATATGCATTCAAATGGCTTTTTAAAAATTAAGAAAAATATTTTGTTTAATATTTATTAACAATTTAAAACATTGACTTTTAAATATTTTTTATGTTGTCACTATTAATTATAGCGAAAAACTACCAAGCCATTCGCCTTTTTCGTCCCCAAGATTTTGGTATTTTTTTAAATACGCTATTTGAACAATTGCGGGTTTTAAATGGATTTAGGCTGAGCAATGTCCGTGTAACCTACCGCCGCTATAGGGTGATTTTAAATATTTTTACGTTGTAACTATTAATTATAGCGAAAAATTACTAAGCCATTCGGATGAAGAATTTTGTCCCCAAGAGTTTGGTATTAAAAAAAAAAAAAAAACTATTCGAATAATTGCGGGTTTTAAATGGATTTAGGCTGAGCAATGTCCGCGTAACCTACCGCCGCTATAAGGAGTCGCAGGTTGCTTTCTGTTTTACTAGAGCCGACCCTTAAACGATTTTGCAAATTGAGCACGGCTATCAATAGTTTTAAGTGAATCGGGTCGTTACCACAATCGACCTGTCGTTTTAAAATAAAAATAGTGTAAAATAAGTTTATTTGCCTATTATACAATCCTGCCACATGCCTACAGTGTCACAGTAGCTAAATTGTAATGACTAGCTGATCCATGCTAATATTTTCCAAGTTAGGAGTAGGCCTAGTTACCTGAATTAATACATTGATTTAATTAAGTAAATTACGTTTATTTATTTACGTTGGTTTACTAACAGCTGCCATGTTAGTTAAACAGATTGTTAATAGATGGCGCCTTTCATTAGGAACCATATGGAGTATAATATACAAGTTTTTTAAATCAATTTTTGTAACGGAAACATGAATTTTAAGTTGTTTGTCTATTTTTCGTAAATAGCGGGCAACATAGCTTTAAAATGGTGCTTGAATAATTATTTTGATGAAGAATTAAGGCTCGGCTCTCTACATTCAAAACGGCGAAGTTGGGTACCAATTTCAATGTTAAATAACCAAAACATACCTTCACTATTAAGCATATTTTTGTGTTGTTTTTGGCAAAAAACGAAAGCTGTATTTTTTTTCTTAAAGTAAAATAGATTGTGGGTGTTGATTGCTAAGAATTTTTGCAATATCTCTTTTTGCAACTGAGTAAAAAATTAATAAAGTTTACTATTTTTTACTATTTATATCATACGTTTATGAAAACAATAACACGGATTTTGAAAATGTATTCGGCAATCAACATCCGCATATGATAGTACTTCAAAATGAAACCAAAATTTTAAATTTATTCCACGAATTAACGGAAAAAAATGACTTATTCTGTAGCATTGCTCTTATGGGAATCAGATTCAATATGGCGGCAGGGTAAGCGCCCCCTTAAGGGAGATATATGAGATGGTGACTTTCATTAGGAACCATACGAACTATCTAACAGCTGCCATGTTAGTTAAAAAGATTGTTAATAGATGGCGCTTTTCATTAGGAACCATAAGAAGTATAATATAAAAATTGTTTAATAAATGCAACGAAAACATGAATTTTAAGCTATTTGACTAATTTTCGTCAATATCTGGGAACATAAGCTTTAAAATACTGCTTGAATAAATAATTTTGATGAAGAATTAATGGAGTTTTACCGCTTAGCGACAAAAAACACATATGAGAAATAATATGTATAAGGATTTTACTAAGAACACTCTAATATAAAATGGCAAAAACCTTTAATTTATTTTCGTAGAGGAATCCCTGCAAATAATGTTTGCAGTTACATTATTGTTTCAGTTACATTATTCGGTCCAGTTTAATCTGCCATTGATTGTCAGTCCCATATTTTATTCGAACGCTTCTGCGATATAAATATTCTCCTACAATTTTATATCTGGGGAGATTGTTCAAGACAGTTCAACGTGCTTATCAGTCGGGAATAACCTACAATAATGGGTTGCGTCTTTGTTTTGTTTACTCGTAAGTCATACTCTTCAGCCCATACACTTTGATTTCAAAATGTTATTGGTTCATATTTGTCATTCGCGGTCAATATTTGTACTCTAAATTAGTCAGAATTATTGTATAAATTTTTATTTTCACAAAACGATATTAATATAAACATTTGTCTCGCGAAATTCTAATTAAAATGTATAGATGTAAAGAAATACAAAATAAAGAATTGAGTTCGATATTATAAAATGTGAAGGAAATTTGCTGTAATGTATAACTTGTATTATATTTTGTTAACTATAGGGACTGTGCCGACTGCTTGCTTCGCTCGCCAACCCTTCGGTGACATATGGTGATTGGTGATGCCAAGGCAAACCACAAAATCCCTAATTTTGTTTATAATTTTTAAATTTGTTATTAGGACTTTTTATGAAAATGATAATTGATTAGGACGCAAGCACTTGGATCTAAATTGGGTGGTGTTAGTAGTTGCGACCTGTACGTATTGTAAGTCATAGATCGAAATAGACAAGCAATATCCCCAACATTTGTCCACAGTGGTCCAAATGTGTCGAAAAGTTTTATATTTTTTAAATTTGTTAACAGGAATTAAAAATATTTTCGGAATAAAAAGTAGCAAAAAATATTCTCTGAAAAGTCATCTACATGTTAATGAAAGTTTCGTCAAAATCGGTTCAGCCATTTCAGAGATTACCCCGACCAAACAAATAGGCAGACGGAAAGGCAGATATATAGACAGACAGACACACATTTTATAAAACCAATGTGTGAATAACCATGATGATAAGAAAAAAGCTTATATTTTCAAATCACAGGCAGACACTACAATTTTATTTATATGTATATATATATTAATGAACATATTATTATGATTTAATTAATTTATAGTTTTGTGAGTTTTCCTATTGTGTAATTCGTTGTATAAAATATTTGATTTTGTACGAATTATTTGCGGTTTTTGAATAAACTTGTCTAATACCTAAACTGAAATAACATTTTATTAAAAAGTAAAATGAAGGTAAAATCACAAACAGTTCATCGGGAAAATGTAGTGAAATTCTATAAGAGCGGATAAAATCAAAGCCAAAGGAGAAAAACATACCTCCACGTGTATTTCTCGTCAAAGGAATTAATAAAAGTTTCTCTTTGCTAAAGTTCTCCCGGTGTTCAAATATTAACGAAGCTGCTTGGATGCTGGAGAAGTTAGATGGCGGGGGAATGTTTTATCCCGACAGAAAGCTCAAAGAGGTCGTAACGGAATTGGAGTAGTTATGAACTACTTTAGAAATTACAACATGTGATCTAATATGCATTTTAACGTTGGATTTTTCTATTTCACCGTTTAATGTTTTTAGTCCACTATCTGGTTTTTACATAATACAAATACACAAATAATTTGAACCAAACATTAATTTGTTTGTATGAAATAACTATCAGGAACTTTGAGGTAGGTGAAAACAAGTATCTAAAGTCTTAGTTGGGGTACATTTTTTGAAAAACTGAAAAAAATTAATATTACTTTGTAATTATGATTACTTTTGCACCCTTTTAAAGTTATTATATAGGGTGTCTTGCAACCATATGAACAAACTTTATCACGTTATTCAGCATGTCAAAAGAAACAAAAAATGTAATATAACATGTGTCCTATCTCATTCCGTTTTCGGTCTGTCTGTCTGTATGTGTTTTTTAGAAAATACTTAATATTTTTTTAGAAGTAGAAAAGATATTGAGCTCAAACTTTGTACACCTATTTGTTGCGTACCTTTTATCACTGTACGAAAAATTAGAACATTATTTTAAATGTTTTCAAAATGGCGACCGTTTAGAATTTTTAATGTCAAATATCTCAAAACCGCTAACTTGACAAAAAAATTACAAGAGACAAAAAAGTTAACTTTTTTAATGTCAAACTCAATGGTTTTTTTTACTTTATCTGTAGTTCAAAGGACAACAGAGATATTGAATAAAAAAAGGAAAAATGTATTTCTTGGTAGTTGTCAACAATACCCAGAATTACTCTAGAAACAAAATATTTTAAAGTTATTTTGAGCTAAATTAATAAGTTATTTGCATAATGTTCCGAACACTTTCTGACGTAACCCTCAAACGTATTTAACATTTCTTGTAGAGAATTTATTTCTGAAGATATTTGTGTAAAGTAGTCCAATAAAAAGCTAAAAATTAAATTAAAATATCTCGAAAAAAGCATATCTTTAAAAATAAATTAATGAATTATAAAATATCCACAGACCGAAAATGGAATGAGATAGGACACATGTTTTATTACATTTTTCGTTTCTTTTGACATGCTGAATAACGTGACAAAGTTTGTTCATATGGTTGCAAGACACCCTGTATTTCCTAATAGTGGAACTAAACACTTTTGTTTGATAGGTTTTTTAATAACAATCAAACATTATTTGCTCAAGGTTAAAAAAAAATAGTAACTGCAATCCTTAGTACAATGAGTGAATAAATGTATAAAAACTGTCGTATTTACACACACAGAAAATAATAATGGCCATAGAGCTTAGAACAAAATGCACACTAATATTTCTATCAAACTAGTCTGATATCATTCCAGCGCTATTAGTTATTCCAAGGTTTAATGAAAATGGTTTTCAAAACGATCAGTTCACACAATATTCATCACGAACATACAACGAGTTAAATTGCATACATTAAATTCAGGTATTAATAGTTTTGGAATATTTAATTAAATACCACAGTGTAGGAAGGAATTGTTTATTAAACGGCGCCATGAATGTTGATTCGACCGCCATATTGTTTTAGGAAGTAATTTAGTTGGATGAAGAAACATTTGTTGAGTTATATTAAATGTATTGATCACCTCGTGAATGCATACACAGTAAAAAATATTTTGCAACTTTAGATAAAAGCTTGGCATTTAGATTGCCAAGATTTTGTTTGGGATTTAAACCAATGAATAGCTTGTAGATTTTCCGGTATCATTATAGTATTAATACAACATGTAGTCTTGCCTTATTTGCAAACAAAAACTTTGTGGTTTTACAAAATAAAACTTTGTCAAAATTACAATTTTCAATTTTGTAATGTTTCAAAGAAGGGCCTTGTAAAATTACAAAATATTACTTTGTAAAATTATTATAAACCTTTACCTGGTAAAACTGCAAAATAAATCCTTGTAAAAATAGAAATGCTACTTTGCTAAAACCACAAAACACGATCTTGTAAATCTACAAAGTTTTACTTTGTGAACCTAAAAAATGTCACCTTGCGTGGAACTATGAAGTGTATACTTTTCTAAACTCAAAACAATCAAATATATTTTATTTTAAGGTGAAAAGTCTTGAAATAACATTGTGATTGAAAGGATTAATTACTTTTAAAATTAAAAGTTGTTGGATTGTTTGAAGTTACAAATTATTTACACTTAAGCACAGTTGAGTTATATTAAATGTATTGATCACCTCGTGATTGCATATATATGTTATACATCTTTATAAAACATGTCCGTATGTGTCACCTGCTTCGTTTATCACCTTTCGCGATGCAATTTTACAAACCCCAAATTGCTTTTAGGAACGCTACATTGAACGCATAAAACATAATAATAGTACTTAAAAAATTTACAAGGGATATCAAAAACTCATCTCAATTATGTGCAGCTGGTAAAATGATCAATTTAGAGCTTTTATTTAAACTTTTTATAGAAAATATTCTATGCATAATTGCATTGCGTTTAGCTCAAGGTGTACCAATGTGTATAGTTTGGCATCATTTTTAAAAAGTTTTAAAACAATCAACAGAAAAGTCCACCCTGTCCGTTAAACTAAATAATAATTTTACTCAAATTCTTGAATTAATTATACATTCAAAAGACTACAGGTTAAAACCAATTTTATTGCTTTTACTCCACTGAGTTTAGAATCATTGCATTAGTCTGTAAATAGAATTATAGATATTTATTTTGTTGCTTCAATCGCAAGAGATCAGCCTCTAAAGTAGTTTAAATATAACTCCATCTCTTCATTTGTTATAATTTGGCTATTAAACATGTCTTAAAAGAAATTTACAATTTATTCTTTTAGTTTTTTTAACACATTCTTAAAATACATGTTTTTAATCATGTATTATATAAAAGGATTTAAGGACGTTTTTTAACTTGCGTAGCAATAGTATGTGTTAAGGCATCATTGATCTTAATTTTTTGTTACTCCTTTGGAGTCCTACTCGCATTTTGTCTACAAGTTTTGTATTTTGTCATTTTTCTTTATAAATTTAAAATATATACACACATACAAATAATTTCATTGTTGCTCATTGTTATTTTCTGTTACAGTTGGTGATTGTGTAAAGCACTATTAAAAACTCAGTCGTAAATGAAAACTGAGAACAATAGTAAAGTTGTTTTCAATTTAAAGATATTCATATGAGAAACGTCTTAGTAATTTAAATTGTTAAAACAAATTGTATAGTTTCTAAACAAAGTCCACTTACGTTATTAAAACATGTCTGAAATGTATAGCCTAAACAAAACATATAGAAAAAAACTTAAACAATTTTTTAAACCATCCAGAACAACAATACATAATTTATAATATTTTGGGAAACAAATAATCTTTATTTTCCTGTTTAAAACTTTAAAACTACTAAAAGCTATGAAATTTAAGATATTTGAATTTTCATTTACTAAGTGTTTACCTGTATTATTTTTCATTTAATTCATATTTTAATATTTTATTGAAAATCAAAACGTAAAAAGTTCAAAGAGCTTAGAAAACATAAAAAAATGTTCTTTGAAAAGATAAACTGTTTAAATATTAAACTAGGAAAGTTATTAAATGTAAAATTATCCTTGTACTGTATAAACTTTTACAAAGAGAAACTTGAAGGCAATTCAATAACTAATTAAGTACGGAGAAAAATTATATAAACAAACTAATTACACTTATTAGTGTCTATAAAGGAAAGAAAAACACGATATTTTATTGGATAGACTATTAGGTTTTATTACTGTTATTTTATCTCATTTCAAACAAAATCCGTTGAAATAGCCTGTTTGAAACATCGTTAGACCAATCACAAGCTTTGAGAAAGTTGAAATCTTATTTTTAAGTATTTATTTTTTTCTGCAAGTTGGAATATTGATGACGGCGAGGTTTGTTGAAGTACACCGAATAAAAGTAACTACACTCGAACCTACGAACCTTGGGAGGTTTCAAATGTAGCACCACTCCCCTCATTGTCTTATTTATATTACGAATTTATAATAAAAAGACTAAAATTAATTCGATTTGTGCAAGCAACAAGACCAATCCACTTTAACTTGTCTCCCTTTATGGACAATGTTGCTCGATTTGAAAAAGTTTGTCAGCATATCTCATGAAATTCTCTTTGATATTGTTCATCTTTTGCTGTCTTAGCTTCATATCTTAGCTTGATAGACGATGGATACATATCCAAGAGGATGTTGGTCGAGTCAGTGGTTCCACTAGAATCACAGTTGGATCAAAGACTTTGGTTTTGTATTAATGATGCTGAACATAATTTTTAGTTAGTTCTTTGCTGATGAATCAAAGATTTACAGGAAGATTAACACAGCTGTTATTTGTAAGGTTCTAAGTCTGAGGTAGTATTAGTAATGGACTGGAATTAAGTTGAAACTAATATTTTTAAATATCCCACCACATTGCATCCTCCAGAAAGTACAATGTTGACTTACTCAGTTGAACAGCCACTGATAAACGTGATAATATTATAGCGAAAGATCTAGCAGATAATTTTGATTTATAAATCCATTTACAGAATGATGGCTTCGTAGTAAGGCAGAGGAAGGTTATCAAAGACTGTAAGTAAAGGGTCAAGGTTATTGTAATATCTCTTGTCAAAGGTTTATAGCACCGATGACATGACACTTGCAAGATCAGACTGAGAATACTTCTCCACACGCAAACATTTCTAAGAATGGAAAGGCTGCAAAAATTTGCTATCTTATAAAAATAATGTGAACTTTTCTTCAGTTACCTTAAAATGCAGAAGATACAGCAAGAAGACTTGATTCTTGTTCCAAGCTAGTTCATGGATACGTCTTCTATGTCTCAAACTTGTATCTTATGCTCTCTTCCATGCTAATCTTTTTAGACCGAGGAAATCGCACACATTCAGCCTTCTTCACATGTCTACAGAACATTATTAAAACGATGTGATGGCAGTGGAGTGTAATGAAGTAGCTGGTCATCAACAAAGTATCACGATATCAATATTCGAAACATAAAATAGGTCAAATAAAATCTTCTCCATAAATAGATTTTTATAAGAACACTTCAATAAATTGGTTTTGTGGGAATATCTCATTTTTACTTTCTCACTATACTATAGTATAGAGAAAGTATAGTGAATCACAAAAAAATCGATGTTGAGATTTTTGTGGAAATATCCGTTTTGGGACACCCTGAGTCCAAAAAAGTGGTTTAAAAAATTTCTTTCTGTATCTATATCTTTATGTCAAAGCTATTATACAAAGCTAGAGCGAAAACTATTCTATCAATTTCAAACAAATTTGCACCAGACATGTCAAGTAGGCCTGTATAGATGCACGAAAAAAGGTTTTGAAAAACAACCCCGTTTTTGGAAAAAACCCCAAAAACAGTTATATTTTTTTAAATAAAAAACGGCTCTAATGATTTTGATAAAATTTGGCTTATTATCTTTCTAAAATTCTCGTTTAGCTAATAATAATAACTGATTTTTTGGGGTTTTTTTGGCCATAAAGAGGGTTGTTTTTCAAACAATTTCAAAACCTTTTTTCGTGCATCTAAACAGGCCTAATTGACGTGTTTTGGTGCAAATTTGTTCGAAATCGATCGCATAGTTTTCTCTCTAATTAATAATAATATTTATTAGTTAATCTCCTACCAATAAATCACCTCTCCTACTCCACCTACAATTATGAAGTCACAGTGAATCTGTTTAATAATTTAAATATGTTTGTGAGAAAGTATGTGCCAGTTCCTGGTACCGTTTATTGTAATAAATATTATATTTACAATTAATTTAAATTAATATTACAAAATATTTGCTTAGTAAAATGTATTTATTTACTGTTTAAAGAACTGTTATAATTATAAAATGTATGTTGGTTTACTCCTATTCATATGTACTTGTGTATTCACTTGTTGCTTTTCTTGAACTTATTATTTCTACGAACAGTAAAATAAAATAAAAAGTAGTTTTCCGCTCTATCACATCCACACGAAAAGCCACATTTAATTAAACACTATCCAAACGCTGAAGGAAACAAAAACTTTACGTTTCATGTTGCGGTAAAGTTGCTCTCGTGTATTATATAGCGGGGAAATATATAAGCTGTAGGGATGCGAGCAAGTCTGTAATAGTGTATATAAGAGGGGAGGAAATATCTTCATTAATCTCATTTCACTGCCTACATCGCGAAGGGTAACGTAGGCTGAGTAATTGGTGGCATTTGTTCATCGTATATTCCTCAAATGTGTTTAGAATTTATTATCGTTGTCGGGAGTTATTTTGACTCGATATTTGGACTTTTGCCAGTATTAAGTAAACCATACACTTTCTTACTTTTAAAAATACAAAGTGTAAAAGTAATCAATTGTTACTATACTAAGAATATTATGTAATTTGAACTATAAGTACAATGAAAACTAATTTATGTTTTAAGGAGAGATTGATAGCCTATACAAAATTAGCCTGCAAAATTAGGTAGCCTATACAGTTGTATTCATTTTTAGCGAATTTCCATAGGAATGATGTGGTATTGCAGTGACCCTTACGGCAATTTTAATTTTGCAGTAACCCTTAGTAATTTGTTTTAACATTTATTAAAACTATTAAATTTGTTTTCTAAAACAATGAAAACATTACACAAATGTTATAAAAATTACTTTTTATTTTAGCAGATATCTATTATATCAGTCATTAAGTATATATGACTTTAAAAAATCGAGCGAAAAATTGAGACAAGAAAACAGTTTAAGATAGGCCTAATAAAAAAAAGAAACCATTTCAACAGTATAATAAATATACGTAACAAGTTTTCAAGCAAGTGAAAGAAGGAAACAAGGTTCTGATATGTACAAAGAAACCCTCTAATTCGAATAGTAAGAAAATAAGAAAAGCTAAATTATCCGATTTAATGGATATGTTTTTATTAAATTTGGTAAAATGAACTATTAATTTTCTACTTTCATTTCCAGTTAAGGGTTAGAGAAAGCAAATCGTTAAAATGAATTGGCAATTGTTTTATGAACTGTACACATTTATATTTACATAATCTATGTATATATATAATCCAAATACCACTCACTGACTCACTCATCACGAAATCTCAAAAACCACCGAACGGATTGGAATGCAATTTGGTAGGTAGCTTCCTCTAGGGCCCTAGGTGCTCGCTGAGAAAGGTTTTAAAAAAATTCGAAATTTTAGGGGGATCAAAGTTACTAAAAATCCCCATAAGAAATACATAGCGTAATATATTTATTTATATATTTTTTTTGTTAATATACATTTAACTTTGATTTGTCTATCCGTGCAAAGCCGGATCGGGCAGCTAGTATAGTAGCCTATATTCACACACATTCATGCATTACCATTTACATAAGTTTGCACAAATATGTATACTCAGTATGTACAGTCCTTACCATACAATCTAAAATTAAAGTAAAATTTTTTTCAAATAAAATCACTTCCATAAAATTTTCGATAAATTCCAAAAAGTAAAGACACGATTTAAATATTTTTAGTTTACTTTTTGTAGGTTTTTTATTTTTCGGAAGTTGTGTTTCATATTCTAAGCTGGATGACAAAATACAACCTGAAATAGATGAACAATTTGTCTCTGGATAACACTTTATACTATGTTCAAGCCAATAATAACTTTTGGTTTGCAGATATGAAAAAACTTCACTACTACGCAAATACATTAAATCTATTTTAACATATCTCATGTGTTTATCCTATCCAGTCAGCACTAAGTTGTGTATCACCCTGTCATAAAGTTACGGATGAGATGTAAAGGTTACATACTGTATAAAGTCAGCCTTACGTTCAAACCTTCCACCCTCCTCCCTTGGTAATAATCGCCCATATCTCACTCCCAACCGCAAAGTTTCCTCTGTATTTCACAACTCAACTTTATTCAAACTTTATTTGTCCACAAAGTCACAAAGTGTTTATAAATGTTCACGGAAAGCTTGGCGTTTATTTGCAGACAGTTCAACTG
Source organism: Philaenus spumarius (assembly GCA_018207615.1). Lineage (NCBI taxonomy): Eukaryota > Metazoa > Arthropoda > Insecta > Hemiptera > Aphrophoridae > Philaenus > Philaenus spumarius. The sequence goes on from JAGFPH010003005.1 coordinate 161,666, forward strand.
TTTATTTATATGCAACATTAACGTAAGTCTTTTTAAACTGAAACTTTTAGTTAATTGCAAGTTCTCGACTAATATATTTATATTTATAAGTGAAATATAAAAAGTGTTTGGAAAGTATCGCAACAATTTGAAAAACTCTTCCGCTGTATTAGAAAGGAAACAAAAACAAGACAAGACTTTAAAATTGTACTTTTCTAAGTGAATAGACATCTTGCCTAAACATCAGCAGTTTTGAGCCTTGTTCCGAAGCCTTTTCCTAACTGCACTCCACTAATGGAGAAGATTCCATTAAATCACAATTAGCTTTTTAGAATTAATTTTTAACCAAAGCAATGAGTTACAGACCTACTGGTTTTTTTTAAAATAATGTTTTAAACTACTCAGTCTGAAATTGCATCGTGTCCAGACAATCCACCTAATCACAGGCCAAAACACAGAATGTTAAGGTAATACTGCTTTTTTTTATCGGTTGATAAACCAATAATTAGAGGGCATTTCAACTAATTCCCCACTGCCCCCTCTGGAGCTTCCTCCCATACGCCCTTAAGTTTTAAAGAAACTCAATTTTCTTAAACCAGTTCACTAAAATAAGCCTCGTTACTCCAAAGTTGAAACACCAAAATCAAACTTTAAGAGACACTATTACGATGTTTTGAATTGGCAATAGAGAGTCATTTCTCTTGTCTACCTCCAGTAAAATTGTTGTACGGACCGACGACGGAGGTAGTTGCAAAAAGAATACAAGTTTTTTCTACATTGGGTGCGTAAGCGGTGAATCTCCAGCGGGAAGTATGAAGACTTTTAGGAAACTCCTCCTCTACAAGTATTATAGTACTTTCCATCACCTGGTAAACAATAACTTTACAATAATTACTAGTGGCTTGTAGGGGCAGTAGCCCTTATATATAGGCTATATTTCTAACATAAGTGCAAAGAGGACAAGAAGATGTGACACTACTCTTGCTATACCTTTGCACCGGACTATGAAATATAATAAATCATTTACTGTGTCCGCTTGCCGTCTGTGGAATTCGCTACCGGATGCAATTAAGTCTGCTGACGGCCGTGTCCAGTTTTCAAAGCTATTGATGTCATATTTATTGTTCAGAGTGGACGATGCATCCCAGTTTTGAGGCGTACATTGGAAGTCTTTATTGTTCAGTTGTATGAATGTGTATGAATAATTAATTATGATTGTAATGCGTATTAACCTGTTTGTATTAATTGCTGTTAATGTTTTGATCAATTTCATAAGCTACATTTATTATTATTTGTTGTCTGTTAAAGTACTATTTATTTTAAAGAATTTAATTTTGTATATGTTTGTAATTTTGTATTGGGGTTAGGTGGAAGAGAGGATTAAATAAATAGTCCTAACCTCACCCCAAAAAAATAAAGTCAATATCTATCTATCTATCTATCTATATTTATAGGAGCAACACCTCTTCGTGATGGCCTACCTTTGCGAGTTGGTCTTCCAGCGTTATTCATTACAGTAAAAAATAGCAAGTACAGTAGAAATAATTTTATAATGTGTTTAACCATATAGCCTAAGCTTTGATTTTAATTCTCACTTTGAAACAAAAACACAGCTACAATAACAAAACACTTCACAAAACTGCACATTCAGGTGTTGTTCTGATAGCTGAATTTTCCAATTTATATACAATCACCTGTTTTTAACACTAAAATCACCTGATTTACCCCTACATATTCCCATGCTATTTAAATGGTAATTATTTTATTCTGTAACAAATTTTCCTGACACAATTAACAAAAATGAATATTTTTCCTTAAAACTTCATGCCCAGACCTCTAAAATGAGACCTCTCCCAGCTTTCTACGACCTACCGTTCTCTCACAATTTCATTTGCAAATTTGGGCTTTCGGAATTAGATATTTAGATTTCCAACACAAAACCATTATTGACTAATCTATTTGTAATTTTACTTTGCTATACTCTATTTTATTATTTTATTTTATGTTTTATTGTTATCACAATACACAATAATCTAAGCTGGACAGACCAAGTTACTGACACGTGCATAAAGTGTTTGCTGGCATGCACACTCTGAAGAAGGTAAACGATTGCTTGCCGTTTAATGCTAGAGTGCAGAAGGTGAAAACATAAATTTTTCTACATTTTAACTATTGCGATACTGTTATCAATGACATGACTGTGGAATTAGCTAACAAACTTCAACGTGCTCAAAATTATTGTTTACGATTAATTTTTGACTTAAAACGTGACGATCATGTGACAAAATATTGTAAACAAATTTCAATTCTAAAACTTAGTTTTTTCGAAATTATCACATTTTGTTGTTATTGCACGCTATTCCGCTCACTGGATTGGCTCGCTATCTGGCAGAAAGGTTTGTCTTTAGCTCACATGTAAATGCTACCGACACACGACGAGGAGCTTCATTATTACTTATACCCAGGCACAGAACTGAGATATTTAATAAATCTTTCTCTGTAACATCATGTAGGCTATGTAATTCATTGCCGGAGAGTTTGAAATGCATCAATGACCGTGCTCTGTTCAAGAAGGCTTTTGGGTTGTTGGTTCTGCGACAGTTTTGGGTAGTTTCGGGCGCTCGGGCGGGTTTTGAGGCATGTTCTTGAATGAGGGTGTGTTTATGTATTATAGTGTAGTATAATGTACTTTTAGTTTTATTTTACTTAGGAGATAAATGTGTATATTTTTAGTTCTCAGTTTTTGTACATTATGTTTTAGAAGTAATTATAATTTGTAGTTTTTGTTTGTTTATACATTTTTGTTTGCAATGTGAATTTTAATGTATTTATTTCTTGAAATTCGTGGTTAAGTGGAAAAGAGGACCCAATTGTCCTAACTTCGCCTCAATAAATAAAGATTATTATTATTATTTTGATGGTGAAGCTATAAATTTTTGACATAAACAATCCTAAGTATTAAACAACTATCTAGCATACCAATAAATTTATTGAATACTACACCACTGAAGTAAGGAAATACGCTTCCCGTTATAGAACGAATCGAATCTGTACACTAGATTATAAAACACATAATTTATATAGAGAACATTTAGCGTGGGTGATGATGAATAGCGTGTCTCAACAAGGATTCTAAAGTTTAATACTGGTTATGGTTGAAAAGGTGGTATTTAAGTGACGTAATTTTTATAAATACAGTGAAATACCAAATAAAAAGTGTTCAAGTTTTACGGATGAAATAAGAATTTCCTTTCTTATCCAATTGTAATTTCTGTTAATTTTTAAATCAAATTAAAAAAATGTATATGCAGATGTTTTCCTCCTATATATACAGGGTGTATAAAAAAAACCTTTAAGGACTTAGGGATATGATTCCTCATACAAAAAGTAAGAAAAAAAGTCATAAAAACATAGGTCCGAAAACGCTTCGTTTTCCAGATATCCGCCATTTTGTTTTTTGTAAAAAATAAATCATATCTAGAGAACGGTTTGACTGATTGAGTTCAATCTTGGCATGAAGTTTAACCTGACAATGATATACCTCAAAAAAAATAAACGATTAAATCCAATCATGCGTTTCAAAATGGCGGCTGTTTGAAAATTTCAAACTTAAATTACTCAAAAACCGTACGTTTTAACAAAAAATGTCAAGACACATGTTTTGTAGCGCTTTTGATTCCCTATCGGATGGTGTAACTGTCAAAACAATCGGATGAAGAACAATAGCTAAGTTAAAAGGTAATGACAATTGTCCATACAATATTTTAGTATTTACTGTTTTGGTATAGGATGCCGTGTTGAACAAACCAATTAGTACACATAACTTAACTGTTATCCTTCATCCGATTGTTTTGACAGTTACACCATCCGATAGGAAATCAAAAGGGCCACAAAAAAGGCGTTTTGACGTTTTTCGTTAAAATTTACGGTTTTGGAGTAATTTAGGTTTGAAATTTTCAAACAGCCGCCATTTTGAAACGCATGATTGGATTTAATCGTTTATTTTTTTTTCTTGAGGTATATCATTGTCAGGTTAAACTTCATGCAAAGTTTGAACTCAATCAGTCAAACCGTTCTCTAGATATGAATTATTTTGTACAAAAACAAAATGGCGGATATCTGGAAAACGAAGCGTTTTCGGACCTATGTTTATAGGAACTTTTTTCTTACTTTTTGTATGAGGAATCACATCCCAAAGTCCTGAAAGGTTTTTTTTATACACCCTGTATATTTAAAAAACGTAAACTAATCTTCCCAATACCCTAAAAAATTTAAAACTTATCAATATTGACTGTATTTCTAATGATAAGGCGTGGTGAGTGTTTTGTATCATATATATGGTTTTAGGAGTTGTATCAGTTACTTTATGAAAGTTATGTGCAATGCAATACACAGCTGATCATGATCAAACGTTCTTGATTTTCTCTCGGATTTGTTTAGTATGTTGCAGAGTGAGTCTTCTAGTATTGTTTTACAAATGGATTCTTTATTATATCACTTTTCATTAAATTGTTCAATACACAACGAAACTCGGGCCTATTAAAAGTGTATATCAATTTTGTTACTAAAATACGTACGGTACATTTTAATGTTCATTGTGCGGTGTCCAAGTCCCTATTGAGTAGTTATGAGTAGTTCGCGAACCATGCAGCAGTGCTCATGTGAAATAAGTGTATATGTTTAGTGTTTTATATGTTTTAATGATTTAACGACCTTTACGGAGGAGATAAACTGAAGATGGAGTTCCAACTCCGAAACGCGTCTTATTAAAAATACAAACGAAGTCATATGACGGAGCAAAAATAGGTAAAACCCAAATGAGGGTAGTGTTAAAACCCTCTGAGTATGATGACCATGTCATCGAAATGTACATAAGGGTAACGTATTAAACATAACTTACAGTTCAGCTGTTTAGTTATTGTTTTTGTTCCTTGTTTTGTGGTTCGGGTTTTTTTATTTAAATCTGTGAAAAATAAGGTAATTGATTACTTTACATTAATTGTTATTACGTATAAGTTTGATAATTTATTAACTTACATACATTGATAGATCAATAGTACTATAACCCACTACGAGTTTTGACTTCCTCCGTGCCATCGTTATTCATCGCAGGAGGTGGTTTCCTCCAGTTCCTGTTTCCCAGAAGTCTGGAATCACTGATCACACCTTCCAATCTTATCTTAGGCGTACAGATTTCTCTCTCGCAACTTAGCTCAGATGTTACATTTTTTGGAGATACATTTTCAGTAGTATTTAACTGTATTTGACTTTTTACAGAGTAGTTCAAATTCATTGTCGTTACGTATGCTTACCGTTATGTTATCCCTTGTCTCTAAGGTCCTTGAAGAACTTTAGCCTCTCTCACAATATTACAGACTCTCTTTCGCCAGCCTGGTTGATTTTGTCCCATCCTGGATTTCCACCACTTCATCCTCTCATCTCATCCTGATACTACTCTTCTTCTTTCTTTTACAAGAAGAGTTTCCTTAAAATACTATAATCTTTACTGCCGCATATTTTTCCAGATGATCCCAATCTTTAAAGCACCTTTACACAATTCATTCTCTTCTTCCTATAAGCTCCATTTTCTTTAGAACTTTCTTTGACCACATTTCTGTTTTGCTTTGGTCGCCTCACATGTTTCTGACCCATATAAGTCTACGGACTAATAACGGTACTTAAATTTAAATGGTTTTGTTATCCTGAATAACTTTAATTAACTTATATTTTTTCTAATATATATATCTAGTTTGATGAAGCCTTTTAATGTGACGTATTCTACACTGCTCATTTAAATTTCTGGCCTCATAGGCCCTATTTCTGATCGATAGGCCAATAACGACAGTATCAATAATTTTGTTTACAATGTACAATTTTTCATATGCTTAAAGATCCTATAATCACTATCGTTTAAAATTTTATATATTTGCGTACGTAAATTAGTCTCTTAGATAAACATATGCTACTTGTAATGGTAATCTATATATATAAAAGCGAAATACCACTCACTCACTCACTGACTCACTCATCACGATTTCTCAAAAACTAACGAACCGATTGAAATGAAATTCTTTTATGTAGCTTCCTTTAGAGCCATAGGTGATCACTAAGAAAGGGTTTGAAAAAATTGGAAATTTTAGGGGGGGTTTGGGGAGGATCAAAGTAAGTAAAAATGACTTCTTCAATAAAAATTACTAAATCACGATTTCTCCAAAATTACGGAACAGATTCTAATGGAATTTGGTATGTAGCTTCCTCTAGGGCCATAGGCGTTAGTAGAGTTCCCGATACTCTGGCGCCAAAAGTGGTGGGGGAAGGTCATTGACCTCGGGCCACGCCCCCTTT
>JAGFPH010003006.1:7037-18339 GCA_018207615.1 Philaenus spumarius
ACTTTTGGATTGGGGTTTATTTACTATTTTTGGCGAATTTTTAAAAATATGCTTGCAAAACGCTAAAAACGGGCTGGCCAATTTTAGCTTTAACCATGCCTGTTCTAGGGTTAAAGGTGGAAACTATTGCACTAAAATTGTTTCCAAACTTTATAAATTAAGTGATTGCAATAAATAAAACTTGTATTACTATTTCATTTAGTTTTGTAATCCAATGACTTATTGAATTAGGTCATCCTGTTGCTGAGGCTACATCTCTATCAAGCAGGATAATATCAACCATAATTTACGGACTTGGCATAGTTTTTGTAAATAATTCTCAGAATCCTTGACTTTAAATGAAAACATTCCTCTGGCTTGGTACATTGATCACGACCCCAGCATCCAAAATTGTACACTAAATTCAGACCATAAAACCTTGCTGAAAAAATTTCATTTAAAAACAAATGCATCTCTAGGACTGCAAGTGGCAACGATCTACCACCCTCCGGCTCACCTCTAACTTTTACAATTGAACTAATTAGCGTTTTAAATTAATCAAATTGACCACCTCTAGTGAAAATTCCTTTTTTGGGTCCTGGCTAGCTCTACCAGTCAAGTCAAGAGGGTAGCTCTTCTTTGCAATGATATTTACCTTTAGATTCTTGCCTTCAGATAAAACCCTTAATTATTTTTTGCTACGGAATATTTGTAATATATTATTTTTTAGAGACTAAACTCAGCCCGGGAGTCGTGCCTTTCGGAGAACATTACTCTTCGTTATACCCAGCCAATCCTTCCTTAATATTTACACTTCTTAAAATTAAATTTGGTTTTGGTAATTTACTCTGAATAAAAGATTTTTTGTTTGGAAAATAAAACATAAACTTTACTTTTTCTTAACTTATACTATCTACAGAACTTAAAATCGGATACTTTATCCTTAAAATACTAAAAAATTTCTTAGCTAGTTTTTGTGAAATTATTGATATACAATTTAACTTCAAAATCAATAAAAAGTAACCTCTTTTGTGAAAGATAGATAAAATATATTTAAATTAATTTTTTATAACTTTACTCCCCAAATCTAAGATATTAAAAATTTTAAAGTGAAGCCCTACTCGTCAATGCTGTAAAATATGAAAAATTATAAAGATGTCTCCGACACTACCTTATTTCGAATACGGCGTATTCCTTATTGGAGATCCTGAGTCCGGGATTGGTGCGATGTTCTAGAAGTCCCGGTCTGGAACGCTGTTCTGGAAGTCCTGGATCTTGTCCCACGATGTCACCTTCCCGTGAATTCGTCTGGATTCCTCCTGTGAATTCGGATACCACGTGATAACAGACCTCGCCGCTGTTACCCTGGATCTTCCCTTGAAGTTCTCGGCGATCGTATTTTCGACGAAATATAGCGTTTATTTTACTACGATATAAACTAGATTAATTGTTTTTCTGTTTTATACTTTACTAAATATTTAGATCTACGAAGTATTAAAATCTTTGCATTTATTATACTCTGCCTTGATACTTTGATCTAACGAGAAGCGTAGAGACTTTCCCGGAGTTTCTATGAAGACTGACGAGTGAACCGCGTTTTACGGTAAGCTCCTGCAAAAGCCTATCCTAGTCTACCAACATTTCTATTCAATTTCCCTTTTGTTTTTGGTGTGGCGCTAGGGCTGTAGTTAATGTAGAATTGTTTCCTTATTTTTCTCATAATCCTGGTTGTTTTCTCTACCCGAATATATATAAAAGTTCTATTTTTGGTATCGTTTTTAAAATTAATTGATTTGGTACATTTGCAATTATATTGGCTAGACTGTAGAATGGGCGGGTCTTTACCTTTGGTCGACTGACAATTCTCTTCACGAACAATTATCAACTTCTGCCTGTTTCTTTTGGTTTGCGAGTTTTGTGACCATTTATTCCCAAATTCCTGTAACTCGGCTTTCTGTGATCGGATTGGGTTCTGGATGGTGTCATTTTGTTCAGCTTGGTTTACTGGCTACGCACAAACTCGATTTGTAGTTGTACGACCTCGTGTTCCCGTTTCACACCTTTTTCGCGATCGCTTTTGTCTTGACTCGCGGTTTTTCCAAATTTTAAAGTTTTTTATATTTTTTATGGTCATACTTTTTTGTTTAAGTCTTTCCACTAAACTAGTCTTCTGCCGTTTTTGAATTGGTTAATTATAGGTTGAGTTATTGTCCTTTTTGTACCATCCCTTTTTGTCTAATTATGTTAACCCCCATTTTACCTTAAATTAATCCTTTTTTTCTATCTTTCACAGGTTTTGACATTTTATACTAATTATTATCTCTATTTTTTTTCTTAACTTTTTTTCTACTAACCCTTTACTTATAGGTGAAAATAGGCATTTTACTTTTTTACATAAAACCGTTAATAACTCTTAACCTTTTTCTTTGATATTATTTGAACATGACTAATTTTGTTAAAATCTTTATTTATTTCAATTACCTTATTACTTTTTACTCAAACTGTACTTTAAACTACTTTAATTTAATTTTCCTTTTTTAATTACTTTTTATTTAATTATTTTTATATTAACCATTTCATTTTAACAAAAACTTTTTTGGTAATTTGTCTACTACTCTAATGGTCTCTCATTACCCTTATAAAGATTTTATATTTTTTCAAAACTCTGACTTTTAACTTTTTTATTCCTTTTTATTTTGCTAATAACTTTTTATTCATTTATTTAATTCCAAATTGTCATTAGACTTTTTTACTGCTATGATCATTTTACCTACTTTAATACTTTAAAAACAACTTTTTTATTAAAATAATTTTTCCATTGTTCTCTAGCCAGCTGGTTTCATTTGGCTGCCGAGTTTCAATCCACTTTGAACATGAAAAGTTAGCCTAACTTGCTCTGTATAATTGTGTCTGAAGGACTTAGTAGGTTTTACAATAAAAAGAAAAAATATTTTATTGAGCGGATAGGCCTATTGCTTAATTCGTCTCAAAGTGTACCATGTTTTATTGTGTTTAACATCTTTAGTTGATTAGTTTTTCAAATTTCACTATTTCCTTGAAATATAAAGAAAGTCTAAGTGGGGTTATAGATTCGATTTTTAGTTATCAAATTCCATAGGATTTATTATACAATATAGATGAATTATATGACAATAAAACTAAATACAAGGTTCTTTCTTGAACATCTATTCTCCCTCCTTCAATATTTCCTTGCAGGCCTGAAGTAATTTGAAACTTTACCATAATTTTACGTACTTAATTAATATTATTTTGTGTATACGGTCTTGATTATGTAATTTCAATTGGTAATTTTAGACCGTGTTTTTTCGTTGTTGTGTATTTTTGTGATTTCCAAGGTTATCTCACTCAAGATATAAATTTTTCTCGGTTAAAGTTTACATTATTATCAGACATGTAGCTAAAGATAAAAACTTAGAATAGTTTTACATTATAATATTCTGCAGTGAATTATACAAGAGTTTAGCGTGTACATTATTTTGCATTTGTTTTGTTGTGATCATGAAGTCGACAGTGCTGTTAATCGTCTTGTCCTGCGCAGTAGCGACCACCCTGGCGTCTTACGAGCAATTTGTCTCTGAAGCCATTGGTACGTTTTTACTAATTATTTAAGAGAAGTATTTAACGTAGATGTTTTCTTTTTCTAGCTTCCATATATGTCTTACCATTTACGGCCATTATATAAATTATTAAATTCGTCAACTTTATTTTAGATATTTGCTCTGTTAAATTTGCCAACAACAAGAGGAAATATAAGGAATATAAGGAAATATAAATACTTATATTAAGGAAATATAAATATTTTCAGTAAAGGGAAACATCGACATTCAGTTTATTCTGTGTGAACAGACAGAAAATCTGTATATTTTGTACCTTAGCCTAGTGAGTGATTATAACAATTTATAATACGTCAACGCTATAGCCGAACTTTAAAGTAAGTAACTGGGATAAGTTAAAGTCACTTTAACTGATCCAAATTTCTAGACATGTAAAATAAAGAGAAAGTTTTTATAACAATGTCTAGAATTTTCAATTTAATATGCATATATTTTAATTAGTAGTAATTTCAATACATTATCATTTATTGCCCTACTGGACTGGTTATAATTATTAATTATGTTAACCTATCTTATAAACTAACTGCTCACATTCCTTTTGTTTGATCTTTTTCCAGTTAGGTTGCGTCGTTTCGCCTATTTGTCAGCCATTGTCAACGTTAATAATTTGTGTTTATCTTGGACTGATTAATGTGCGTCGATTGGAAAACGAAACGTATACACATCTACAATAGAAATTCACTGCAATAGCCCATCTTTATTATCGAAATTCGTAATAGCGTGTACGGTTTGTTCCTTGTATACGTGTGTTAGGGTAAAGGGTCTAAGAGAGATTGTATGAAAGTATATAGTAACTACTACTAGCCCTTACATAAATTAATTATTATTTAATAATAAAATTTATTGTAAAGATTTGTAACCTTTTGTCGAAATAAAATAATGTTTTTAATACTTGAAGAAATATTATCATATTATAAAATAATCCGTTTGTTTTATGAAGCTGCCCATTGTTGGTGACAATAATGATTGTAAATATAAAATTAAATATGAGATAAATGTTTACTTTTAAAATGAATAATTATAACTTTACTTGAAAGGCTATGTTTTCTGATAAAGATAAAGATTGTAGTGTTCAAAGTTCATCAAATATTACGTCCGATGTTTCTATTACACTTTAATTTCAGTTTTGTTAGGCTCAATAAAGATATAAATATACTACTACATTTAAAGACTACATTCATTATACTAAACGTTTCGAACACATATGTATATGTAGAACGTGTACAAAGATGAAAGCAATTGATTATTCACTTTTTGCCAGTATTTATTTTTAATCACATTGTAATCACAAGACGAAATTATCTACCACAAGTCCAATTAAAAGCGTTAGTTCAAATAGTTTCAGAGTTTTAACCAGATCACATTAACTCAGTGGCATATTTGTCTGAGGTTATGGTATAACTAACAATTGTGTATATTGTTTTTATTTACAAAATACAAAATAGTTTCATTTTCTGCTATGCAGGTTAAGTTAAACTTTCGCGACTACTGCACAAACTGCGAGAATCTGCTGTTATAATTTAAATTATTTACTGGATCAATATAAAAACATTAGCAAATAAGCCTAAACATTATTTACAGCTGTTTTCAATTCGTTCTTTCCTTTAACTAAAAATATTATACAGTCAAACCCAATATCAACTATTTTGTTTAGTTGAGTTTGCTTTAGATGAAGCTTGGACCTATGGGTTGAGAGAATCGAGACACCGTCGAGACTTGGAAAACAAAAACGACGAAACTTCAGATGTTGAAACTACCCCAACCACTCGTAAACCAGTATGGGTAAGTATAAATGCAATTTGTAAATTTTCGAAACAGTTTGTTATGTTTAGAAATAAAACAAAACTGATTGTTTCGAAAAAATGGCAAATTAATTTTTGAAATAATGTTTACAAAGGTTAGAAAGATGTTCGTATTGTAACAGTTCTATATTTACAAAGCTGTAAAAAAGCAACCAATTAACATACTAAATTATCAGACGCAGATTAGGTCCAATCCCATATTTGAAATACAATAAAATCAACTCTCCTAAAGCTTATGCAACCAACTTAATGAGACCAACTCCTCAGTGCGTATCTATGACAACCCACAAGTACTTTTGTGCGAAAGTTATGTCGTGTGTTAAAAAGGCATTGTCTAATGATCTAGCCCAGTATATAGAGGATCCAAAAAGTAGTTCAGCTTACATTAATTGCGTCTCTAAAGATTTTTTTTTCTAGGATCGTTTGGTATGGTTTGGGTGTGCCAAATCTAATTTGCGACCTCGATAGGGGGGGGGGGACAACTTTTGGGGGGCAAAAAACCTCAAAATGTTCTTACTCATTGACACAAAAAAAAGAGCAAAAACCCCTATAGTGTGAATTTAAAGTTTTCCCAAATTTTACTTTAAGAGTTGACAAAATTTCAAAATTAGCCCAATTTAGAAAATTCGAAGCTTTTTGAACTCATGGATTGATGCTCTACAACATTTAGGGAGGGGGTATTAATAAAATGTGAGTTTGGAAAGTTACAGCACATTAAAAATGGGTAAAACATAGATTTTTCAAAGTTGGAAAAATTTGCTGTTTTTGGATCCCCATAAAAATTGAACTACTGGACGAATTTCACACTTTCTTTTTTTAATCGTCGCGAAATTTTGTCCTCTAATTTATTAAAGTACTGTAGTTTATAAAATATGCACCGTTTTCGAGTTATAAGAGAAAATCTGGAAAAAATCCGAAAATGTTGAAGTTTTTTGCCCCCCAAAAGTTGTCCCTCCCCACTTTTGAGGTCGCAAAATTAGATTTGCCATACGCACACCATACCAAACAATCCTAGAAAAAAAATCTTTTGTCGCAATTAATGTAAGCTGAAAAACCCCTATACACTGGGCTAATCCTTTATTGCTGAGCTTTTTGTATCTTGTAAATGTTGTTGTGTTTTACATGTAATAAACTTTGCTAAGCATTCGTCTCCATGAATGACATTGTAATGTCGAAACTATAGTCAGACTCTAAAAGAAGAGACAAAGGAGAATAAAATACCATAATAATAATAATAATAATAAATACCATAAAATTTATTTCTATTATTCATAATATTTAGAGTTTGAGGGACAAAGGTTGAACATTTTGCTAATCGATTTAGTCAAATCTTTTTCAATAAATCAGACATATTCGGATTACATTGCGGAATTATTAAAAAAATGAGTACACACAATGTGTGCACGACTGTTTATCGCGTCATTTGTTATAATACTGTGTTTTTTGACAGCGCGATAAAATGAAATGTAAAACGGAATACTTTCAATGTGAACGGGGCGAATGTTGTATTCGATAATGTGATATTTCTATTCGTTTGTGTAATTTACTTATCACAAAAACACACCTAACCCTTTCAGGACTAACAATTAACTTAAACTTTTAATAACGCAAGACTTATTAAGTATTACGATTTGAGTCTTGCATGGCTAATACATACGAGTTTAGCGTATTGGATTTCACCAAGAATACCCCGAATTCATAATCTCCTAAATCGTGGTATTCCCACAAAAAACATTACTTCAAGGCTATAGCAGTAGCAAATAGGGAGTACATCGGTAAAACTTAAACCGTAGTCAATCTACAAGCTTTTCAGGTTTTTAAAAACTCAAACTTTATGTAAAGTAATCGTATTATAATTTATTATTCAAATACTATATACACTCAGATTTTACTTACAATTATTATTTACAAATAATATTAACATAATTTAATTATGGCACTTAGGTCCATCTTGTGACTTAATGTAACTTAATAAAGTTACGCGTTTCGGAAACTATGTTCTATCTTCAGAATATTCACCCGTGAGACTAACACTATTTTCTATCGTCCACTTTGTCTTCCTCCAGATCCCATGTATCTGAGGTTTCAAAGTGCATATCTACTGTTTTCCATCTTTATTTGAACATGGTCAAACCATTTTAGTAGTCTTTACACCACAAGCCACGTCCTAATTTAAATACATACGATTCCCATATTTAGGTTTACAATTTATTCTATTACCAATAGTAGTAATTACGGTATATTTAACTAGAGGGTTCCACCGTTGCTCGCTTCGCTCACCAACCCCCGCAGCCACTCAAGGCCAAGGAAAGACGCAGATTATTGTATGCTATATTTCCACGGGAAAGATGATTGTTTAGTTCAGAGATTTTTTAAATTTTATATAGAAGAGAGGCAATTTTCAAGTTATAAAATATTACCAAAATATATAATATTATTAGAAAATTTGATTTTATATATAAATAAAAGTTGATTGCTTTGATACATAGTTGAAAATTTTATACGTAAAAGAAGTATTTCAAACTGATCAAATAGGATTATAATAAAACTAGCTGACCCATGCGAAGCATTCGCATTCTAACTTACTAACAATGTTTTATTATTCTTTTAATCGACTTACCAACTTGCAGAAAGTAAACAAGAACAAATTGGTGTATCCACAATGCTGTTTATAACCACGCTTACAATTATATAAAAATAGCAATGTAGTGGCGTAACGGCAGCTCTCCAATTGGGTATTGTTATCATCAGTGTTGCCAACGCCAGGAAAATATCCCTACAACTTACTTGATCTTACATCACTGTTACTTTCTGATTCTTTATTTCTTTTTAATTTCTTTGTATTGTTTCGTATAATTGTATTTTGTATATTTTTCCGGTGTAGCGGTTAAGGAAAACTTTAAAATGATGCCTCATTCATGTAATTTGATGATGTATTAAGGACGTTATGGCGTACCGACAAAAAAATGGCCTTGAGAAATCATATATGTGATATAGAGTTGGCATAGTGTTGATAGTGTGAGATGTTTAAATTATTATATAGTAAGTTTTTTCTTTGTTTGTATTTGCTATTAACTAACCTAAAAAAACTTTTAGTTGGGAAGAATAATTAACTGGTTCTAAATTTGCCAATTTGGTTGTTATGGTAATAAATCTAAACGGTTTCAAGAAACATAAATGTTGGTTTATAATATGAATAACCTAAAATTATGTTAAGCTTATGATGCAAATCAGTTGTTTGATGTGTAATATGTAGAAACAGATGTTTAATTTATAATACAGTAATACATTTTCGTTTATTACTTTCTCACTATACTATAGTGTAGAGAAAGTATAGTGATCGCAAAAAAGATCGATGTTGAGATTTTTGTGAAAATATCCATAAAAGTTATTTTTTTACAACATTTCTGTCTGTATGTCTGCATGTATACAAAGCTAAAGCGAAAACTATTAGATTTTTCGAAAAAATCAGTTATTATTTTTTTATAAAAAAAATAGCTCTCACGATGTTGATAAAATTTGGCTTATTTGTAGCCTTTAATCTACCATATGCAAAAAACCGAATTTTTCTAAAAATTCTTGTTTAGCTAATAATAATAATAATAACTGATTTTTGGGGTATTTTTTAACATAAAGGGGGTGTTTTTTGAAAATTTTCAAAAACGTTTTTCGTGCATCTATACTAGCCTAATTGACGTGTTTGGTGCAAATTTGTTCGAAATCGATCCAATAGTTTTGTCTCTAGATAATAATAATAATATTTATAAGTTAATCTCCTACTTTAATATCACCTCTCAATTATGAAATCACAGTTAATCTGTTTAATAATTTAAATATGTTAGTGAGAAAGTATGTGCCAGTTCCTGGTACAGTTTATTTTTTGTTTGTGCTTGTTTCTACTTTGTTAACTTCACCTAGAAAATGTGATTGTAACAAATAACTATGTAATTCTAAATTGTATATGTTGGTTGCGATGGTAATGAATAGAAAGTAAATTCATCCAATAAAAGTGTGTTGGTTCAGTACGCACCATATCTACAATTAAATTGTGTTGCTAAGCTTTTGATTCAAATCTGTAGTTTTATCTGTTGCTAAGATTTTGATTAGAATATTGGTATTACCCGAATTTTTACATATTTTTTTTTAAATCCTTGCTTAGTATGCGTCTATGACAGTACAAGAATATACCTTTCAATTTTCGTATATTTTCCTTAATTATTTTTTGCTCTACGTTGATTCTGTCAGTCAGTTATTCAGTCAGAACAAAGCTTCTTATGTATATAAATGTACCTTATATATGTATGTATATATATCATATGTATGTAAATATTGCTGGGAGTAAACCCCAAATTTTAATAGTTTTCATCTCTTAAAATCAATGTTTTGCAAAATCCTTTCTTAGTGCACATCTACACAGTCATACGAAGGTACACCCAAAATGTTAAGGTTCTATATAAATATGATAGCTATGGCTGTATGTTAGTTATGAGCCAGTCAGCCATTTAGTCAGTCAGACAATCAGTCAGGATTTTTTCTTTTACACAATATAAAGATTTAATATACAATAGTAACTACGTCCTAATATTATTAATAATAAATTATATTATCTAACATATAATGCCATATTAATATATTACTTCCCCTGCTTATTTATTGCATTTATTGAATAATATTTTCCAGTGTTTTTGTGGGAAAACGGACTGGATGAAAACCTTTACTAAAAAAAATCAAGATATCATTGAAACTTGTGACAAGGAAGTTCCTTCAGTGCAAGAAAATCAAAAAGGTAAAGTTATTCTTAACATATTTTAAATTTATATCTTTGGGAATAAGACAAATAAATTTGGCTGTAAATGTGTATTTGCTTCACTTATTTAGTATGTGCTATCATTCAGTGTATGAAGAGTAATATTTGTAATACACTAACAAATACGTCTACAATGTTGATATACAATAAATTGTTTTATTTTCTAGACAATTCAGAAAACAGTTCCACTCCAGCATTTTCTTCGGGTCTGGTAAGTGATTCTATAATCACAATTTTATCATAAAACTAAATTCATCAAAACTAACCCAAATATGGAAACAATACAGACAACCATAAAAAACTATTATAATGGGATTTAATTATAACAATTATTTTAGAATTTTGTTGGCAAAGAAAAAAAGAAATTAAATTTAACTCATATAACAGTTATACCAGGTGTCTTAAAAGTACCCCCATTATTTTGTTATTAATGGAAATAGACAGATTTGCTTTGGAGATTGTTAACATGACCAAAAATTGAGTTTTTTGGTGTAACGTAAATTTCAAACCTTGCCCTAAAAATGGGGTATTTTGTTGGTACGTTGAAATTTTTAAATGAGAACCCAAATTGAATAACACGTAATTTTAAAGGCCTTGATAAAAGAAGAAGATTGGCGAAAAACCGGATGTCTGTATGTTAACTCCTATCCAACATAATGGCCAATCAAAGTTATAATTTTTCCCCATTTAAATAACATCAAAATGTTAAAGATGATACTTGTGTTAATTTTTACAAGGGTTTAATCCAGTAGGTCACTCAATCTAAGTTATAAAACATAATAATTGTTACAAAACTTCGACGACTTTACGCCGAAGAATAGAACACGCTTGTCACCTTATCACACCAGAAATGTTGGGAAATGTTAGGCAACACTTTGATTCCGGGCTTTATTTTTGTCAGAAGACAATGGTTCTCATTTCGGGCACTTAATCTGAGTGAAAATGAGGTGAGTGTTAAAGATTTTACTCATTGTAACATATAATATAAGAAATTTGTACTTACAGTACACCGTCTCGTGGTCCAAATATCACCTTATGAAGGCTACCGCGGTTTCAAAAACACTAAGTTTTCATCTTCA
>JAGFPH010003006.1:33977-45440 GCA_018207615.1 Philaenus spumarius
CTTTTTTTAAATTGTAGACCTAGGCCTAGTTGCTACATTTAATTTTATGTTTTTAATTTATAATGATTTTTTTTTTTATTTAAAAGAAAGATAAAAATATTATCTTTTAATTGTTTTTATTTTATATTGATATAACAAATTGTTTAAAACTTATTATTAAGAAAATAGGTTACGGAAAAATTGTATTTGAGTTACTGTAATTGTTTTATTTAATCTGGCTTAACCAAACGAAAGACAATGAAAAATACAAAAATTATTTACACTCACGAAATGAATGCTATGGTAATTTTTAATGCTCAATTCGAACGGAATGTCTTACAAAATAATTAATTTTAAATGGAAATTTGTTAAAATCTGTTAAAATTTTATTTAAAAATACATTTGGAAACATTGAAAATATTTTAGTATAGTGTGTATGTTGTTTTTACTTTAAAAAATGTCGTTGTTCACAAAAACCTATCTTAAAAGTTAGAAATCCAAATAATTGTTTTAAGTTTGAAATCAGCTAATAATGGAAATATCATAGGAAACGGGCCACTACTTTTATTAATAATAACCATATGTAATGGCGTTTACATTTTTGTTAAATATTGAGTTTATTTTTTGTTGTTTTTGTGTTCATTAGATGCTGCAGTTAAAATAAAAGTATATAAAACACGCTGGTATTCAAATAAAAGTTTGTGTAAAAATTTCAAAGCAATCGGTAAAGAACTTTCGGAGATTATCGATTTTGAACAAACGCACGTTTACATTTATATATATATATATATATATATATATATATATACGTAAATTAATGTAAACAGAAATCCAAGAATAAATAGTTTGTACTCCATTTCACGCATCATGTGAATTTTTTTAGTTTTGTAACATTACACCATTCCTTTTAGTTTGCCCCGTCTTTAGATCAGTATACAGAATATTGTGCATAGCATTTGTACTCGATTTGTATGTTGATATTTGTATGTTTTTTTCACAGAATTGTCCGGCAGACCAACAGAGTAAAGGTATGCATTACAGTTAAATATTAACTTTCAATAATTTAAGATAATAGTGGATACAGTAGTTTGATTGTTATTGCAGCGGTTATTAAATTATTTAATTCGTATCGATTAGGATAAAAGTTACTTAACTTATGTACAGAAACAGATTAAGGAAAGTATTTTTAAATTTACAAGAATATATAATACATAATTTACTATCACACAGTAATTTGTTTAGTAATTGTTCTACATATCATCCATTTATCCATACATGGTCATCAACTCGGTCCCTTAAATAAATAATACTCTTTTTTCCCACTTCCACAAAATCTTGATTGGGCCGTGACATTGAAATAACGTCAGTATTAATAAATGTGACTTTCATCAGGATCTTAATTGTATTATAATGATTGCCTTTAACAACGGTTATAATGTTCGTTTGGGTTAAAAAATGCTTAAAAATAAATTTAAAAAGAATGTAAAAAAACTAGTATCATTGTAACTAACTATTGCTTTATTTTCTTCAGATTTAGGCTGTCATATGCTGCAATCAGTTGTGGATACTTTGAAGAAAGAGCATACAAATTCAACCATGACTCGTCTGTATAACAGTTTTGAAAAATGAGGATATAAACATTAATTTCATATTATTATTGTATAGTTATTAAAATACAATTACACAATTAATACTCATTTTATATCAATTATGTTTCTAATAATTAAACTAGCTTAGAACAATCTCTAAGTTTTTTAATTTTTACTATTTATCGCATGATTTATGAAAATGCATAAAGTCTATAAGATAAACTGTCTCCAGACACAAACTATTTTCTCTGTAAAGGTAAATAATTTTTGAAATCGTTTGAATGGTTTTATATTATATCGTACAATATCACATGAAGTCTACTTGTAGTAATTGTAAGGATAAAGAAACATACTAATATATGTATACAACTGGTAGAAATATAATGTATAAAATAGGAAATATATATCCTAACTGGTTAAGTAGTTATTGCAATAAATATGGTTGTTGTATGATTTGTGAATATATATATATATTTTATTTTTGTAATTGTAAATGAATAATAGCATTTTAGTACTTATTTTGAAATACAGTTATACAATTTCACTGTCTACGGAAATTTCTGGATTTTAAGAAGGATGCGTACGCCGCGCTCAAACATTCAGAACATTTAGCAAGAGAACATTTAAAAATGTATGATGCTATAAATATTTATATTTACATAAAATAAGGCTACTTTTAAGATTATAAATAAACTTCAAATCAAAATATATTGTTCAGCAATTCCGATTGAAACAAACATTCTAAACAGATGGGATCTCAATCTGTGATGGGTGCACACACAGGTATTGTGGTTTCAAATCTACTAAATTCCCTAGACTAAATTATAACGGCTAGAATAGTGATACTGCATTGTTATTTTAAAATATTTTTAATATTTTCGTTAAAAGGTTGGTTAATAGGTTGGTTAGAAAGTCTGGAAAACCATAATAAATATCTTGACTTCTAAAAATGATAGAAAAATATCTGTCCTTGAATTTAGTTTTAAAGAAATTTATATTTAGTACAACTTGGTGGTTTAAAATTTTGATAACACCAATATTCTTTTTATAAAATGCAATTTTTTTATAAGAACGAAAAGTAAATGAGTATATTGTGTGAGTTTCGATTTAAAAATGACTTTTTTTCTTAGAAATTTACAGGAACTGATATTGTTTCTGTAAGCCAGACAAAGGGGTCATATTATGATAGCTTTTGAAAGTTCGAGGTAATTAAACAAATATGATTTCGGACTTTTTCAGCCGACCTCGGGAGGCTTTTTTCACTAGTATGTAGATAATATTGTATAACTCGATTGACTGCCCTGTCCAAATTTCAAAAACGATTAATTTTGTAAAATAATTAGTTTTTCGACTTAAACCAACAGTTGAAAAGAAAGAAAATGAGAATCATTTCTACTTTCTATTTCACATACGACATAGAAAGTCTACTGGACTGTGTTAATAAATAGCATAGGGAACCAGTAGACGCTTGGTACTATACTGTACACTAACTGATCACGTTTTAATAGTTATTTTTCGTTGAAGTATTAAAGGTAACTAATTAAGTAATAGTTAGTAATATAGATCCAAACTGACAGTGGGCATGCTATATTGGCTATATAGACATTTTGCTGAGATCAGAGTTCAAAATTAAAAAATTAGGGGACACTAGGTGGAAGGAACCAATAAAAGTAATAGTTAGTCTGTTAGAGATCACGGCAGCGAGTAGACCCATTTTCTAAGGCGTGGTATTCGTCTTATGCATTTAGGTTAGTATAGATACAACTGGCTAGCAGAGGGAAATTGTTTCTAAATGGTTTATATAACGAAATTTAAACAATTCTCCACGTTATTGAAGACCACTTCACCATTATTATAACGCACGTGCTTCTGTACGAAGACCAAAGCCGCGATCAAAAATGGGGGACAAACCATAGTAGGGACACCGCTAGGATATCCTGGACAAAGTATCGTTTTGTTTGTCTCGTATATTTTATCACTCTACAATTTAATTGAAAGTCTAGCGTTGTTCTTTCCCAAAAAAAATCACTTCTAGCCTTTCGACTAAGTTTCTGAATATGTGTTCAAAATACCCTACCTGTGAACAGTTCTCGTCAATCTACAAAACAAAAGATTTATGGGCTTTCAAACCAAAGGTTTTGTTATGTTTCAAATCCTCAGTACGACAGTAAAAATTAATTATAAATATGAGATTACATTAATATTCAATATTTGTTTTATTTTAAAACAAATAGACAGAATAAATAAATAGTGTAGTATAAATAAAAAGTAAATTCAATATATGTTATTTATTTTATAAAGTCTGTTGAAATGTAAAGCTCTTAGCTACCATTGTTATTACTAGTTTGTATAAGACAGACCCATGATCTAGGAATGTTGTAGAATCCATTCACAAATCTATATATATAAAATTCAATGTATATCCGTCTGTTTGTCCTTTATGCGTTACCAAACCGTCCATCCGATTGCTTTGAAATTTTGCATAGTAACACAGGTTAACCCTGGGAAGGTTTTAGGCCATTTACCGAAGTCCTAGGACATTAGGGCTACGCCCCAGTGGCCCTCAAAGTTTCAACGTTAATCTTATGGAAGGTCAATCTTAAGGAAGAAGAAGAAAGATTTCTAAAACAGATGTTTGTATGAAAAGCTTAAAACAGCTGAATTTGATCAACAGCTGATTTTGATCAACAACTGATTTAGATCAAAAACTGAATATAATTTTAGGTTAGGTAAATCAAGCAATGAGCAGAATCCCATTATAATTTACATCGGCCCTCAGGGATACGAATTACAGGCTTTCAAAGTTTCAAATTAAGCAATAGCGAAACATTGCCGGGTCAGCTAGTATATATATATATATATATATGTTGTTATTTAATATTTTTATTTGTAAAAATATATTTATATAATATAATTTTCAGTTAAAATAAAATACACATTTTGGTTTACTCCGAAACTTTATGAAGATTTGTTTTCAGAAAAAATACTTCAGAATAAAAGGTCTTAAATTAAAAGCTAATAGTTTATATTTAAACTTCAATACTCATATTTTTAGTTTGAAGGTAAAAACCAAAATGCCTTAAATCAATCAAAGTATTTGAGGATAACGTTAGTCGCCCTTTGGCTTTGTCCTCATGATAAAAAACAAGGGGTTGGTTCCAAGGGATTTGACCATGTGGTATCTCAGTTGGCTCTGAAAACTCGTCAAAGTTGCTGTAATTTTTGTGTCTAACAATTTAATAAGTATTATTTGTAGTGTTCGATTTGTTTTTATACATTTACAGGATGTATGGTTTCATAAACATTCCCGTCCACTAACAAATCTATCACTTTTAATGCAGTCTCATTATTCCACTCCAACATTTTTCTACAGAAAAATAAATTAAATAACTGACTCGTACAACTGATAACGCAATCACAAATGAACCTTAGAACGAAAGGCCAGGCGTCTATACTAGGAGAGGTTATTCGAGGTCAACACTTTGATGTTACCTCCAGAAGTCGGTACTTGGTACTTTAATCGTTTCTTTACTTACTTAGTGACGCCAATGACTAAATATCAATAAGACGAACAGTTTAAAGGGTAGATTTCAGACCAGGAAAGTAGGTATAAAATTGTTAACATTGTAGACACTGACTGTTTTATATAATGCGTTGTAATCTGTCTATTTGATATAATACCATTATTTGTTAATCCATTGATCTGTTAATGTAACGTTATTGAATTTTTAGGAATTATTTATTGACTTCACTCTTCTGGAATTTCAACACATTAAATTTAAGTTTTTTTTATAAATAATTGATTGTTATTCCAACAGTGACGACTGTTCACCAGTTGAAGTGTTTTAAACGGTCACGTTGCTTTATAAATTACTTTACAAATATTTTATATTTGAATATTTTTGTATTTTTTTTACAAACCAGAGGTCAATTTCTTTAAAGAGGTAATCATCTTTCAAAGCTAAGATTTCAATAATATTAAACTGAAAATAAAACTAGTAGGATTTATAAAATAAGCCATAGGCCCAATATGAGTAGTTAAACAAACCCTAACCTAAAAATCTCTTTTGAAATTAATTCTAGTTTTAATCAGCTGTTTTGGAAATCAATTGACCAACATAGCAAATCTTTCACCAGCTTAAGTAATTGAAATTTACAAATTGGAATAGTTTTATAACTGTAGGCCTGTACTATTGCTTTTAAATGATTTGAATATTTCTATACATTCCCCTAAATACAGTTTTTGCGTGTCATATAAAAAAATATTCGATGTTTGAAAACATTGAAGTACAAGTTGCGATGTACAACATCGATGTTTGGTTTCAAAATATCCTGGAAGAATATTTTCACGCATACCGGTAGAAGCACGGACACGTCACTGATAACTGTAAGTAGATAACTTAAGGGTCTGCTCCAGTAAACGAGAAAACAACCGGAAACTCAACCGCTTCTCACTGTATCCCTATCCAAACAGTGCAATTTCTTTGCCTTTACTATCTTTTGTAATTTAGTGTTGAACAAAAAATGAATATTCTTTATAAAACTTCGGTACCGGCTTGCAAATTATTTGTCATTATTAATTTTTTATTGTGTTAGGAAAAAATCAAACTTGTACTTACAAAATGTCAATTACATAACAAATCAAAAGCATTTAAAAAAACTAAATTGCAAAACGGATGCGTATTGTGACTGTGCTTAAAATGAGACCTTGCAAACAATTTTATGATAAAAAATAAACGAAATAAATGGTTTGAAATTTAACATTGCTCTTATGGGATAAAAACCCAAGTTGGCCTCCACTACAGCAGACCCTGTCGCTGTACAGATGGGTAGGTAGCGACGAGTCGTGTTGTTGGACTGTTACACCTCGTTGGCTCTGACTTGCCTCTCGTACACACTAAGCGAATCAGTGATAACGAAGCGGTTGGTTGTAGTTCGGTGGGCAAGATTTGTATTTTTCACATGCCTTTACATGCGATAAGCTGCTATGGTAGCCTGCGAATCTGGCCTAACAAAATCTTAGGAGTAATTTCAGCATACTTTGAGGTTATTTATGACAGTATTTTATTTTCTACAGTAATCAGACTAGCCAGTATAGCTTAAAGTGCAGTTAAATGCAAACATAACATAATTTTTTTAGATAAATGAGGTTTAATACCATAAAGTACAAAAAGAAAGGCCTATTCAATTATCTTTCTCTAAAATAATTCACGTCTAGTTCGTTCTATAATAAATAATACTATTACCGTAAAAATTGTTTACACAATATGAAAAATATTATCTATTTCTATATTCCGAGTGTAAAATTAGTCATGATACACCTCGATACAATTTAAACGGATTGCTATATCAATGTAAAACCTCTGCAATACTTATTATATCACTTTTCTTATGTTTAAGGGGAGTTCAATATATTACCCCCCATTTGAAAGGGGAGATAAAGGGGCAACTTTAATTTTTTAGGTAGCAACCCCTATCTTGTGACATGTTATTGGAAAACGTTTAAAAAACCAAGAATTTCTGTGGTAAGAAAATGAAAATCAGCTGACGCATCCATTCGCAACACTCAAAAATGTTATTAGAACGTTATTTTTACAACTTATTATTACTTAAAAGACGTAAAAAGATATGTAAAATCTCATGTAAGTACAGTTATTCACCGATAGGGGGCACTTTAGAAAACAAATTTACAAATCCCAAAAAGATCCCCGTCCCCCTCAAACCACCCTTAACTGAAATGTGTATAATTTACACTGACAAATTTGTTATTTTGTAAAGTATTTTCTAGAATTTTATAAAGATAGGTTATGAAAATAATAATTTATTCCGAAGGTCAATTTTTAAATTGGACAGCGTTAACAGTATGAAATAAATAATAGCCAAGTTTACCTGACCACAGAATGATAACAATAATAATGTACGATACTGCACTTATACTTTAATTTCTTTACTTGTGGCCTGAGTGTAGAGAAAAATGCATCAGCAGATTTTTATTTTCTTACCACAGAAATTCATAACTTTTAAAATAACCATATCAAATTTTTGAGATGGGGTGGTTGATGGGGATGAAGTGTTGGGATTTTGTAAATGCATTTTCTAAGATCCCCCTGACGGTAAATACCTGTCCCTAGATCATATCTTTTCACGCTTTTTAAATAATAAGTTATAAAAATAACGTACTAATAACATTTTTGAGCATGGTGAATGGGTGCGTCCGCTGATTTTCATTTTCCTAACACAGAAAGTCTTGTTTTTTAAGCGCTTTCCAATGATATGCCACAATATAGCGGTTGCCATTTAAAAAATAAAAGTTGCCCCCTTTATCTCCTCCAAAAAAACGCAACAGACATTTTTTGTTTATTATGTATGGTAGAGGTTTTACATTGACATATCGAGGTGAATTACGACTTATTACATGCTTTTCTTCAACTCACTACCGTTCAACCGGAGGGTGTACTGATGCGTGGACCGGTGCACGGTCGCCTAGGCACATTTCAGATCGTCTCGGGCTGCTCTGTAGCACATCGCCTTACGCTGCGTTCTCGCATACGTAAATTATATTAACCGAAAAATTAACCCTCAGATAGGGGGGGGGGGGGGGGGTTGGCTCGGAGAACCACAAATTTTCGGAAAAATCCAATTTATGATTATAACTAAAAAGTAAAAAATAAAATAAATGAAAAAAATAAACACATCCATAAAGCATGGGGCGAACTTCCGAAAACATCACATCCCATGCTTTTTGGGTTTGTTTATTTTGTGAAAAGTAAAAAGATTGCAAGCTATCAACTCTCATTACAATATCAGATTCGTTTAGGAAGAATTAATTTTATATGTGGGTTATTTTTTATTCTTTATTTTGAGTCTATTTATGTTATTCATGGATAGGAAAGCATGTTTAAAAAATTTTTATATTTATTTTATTTTACACTCTGTATATCAATATAAATATTTTGTTTATTTGTCCTCTATAGACTCAAAACTATTCGACCGATTTCACAGATAATAAGTAGTGTTTAGACATTTAATACAGTTAATGGGTTAAAACGGGGTTGCTACACTTACACAAAATATAAATTGAACTAACTCCCTACAAGTTATAAAACTCAAATAGTTCAATACTATTCTTAAATGATATATAGTAAAATATTCACAATTCGATTACTTAAGTTAAACGGTTGAATGCGATAGCTACTTTTAAAATTAAATAATACTTTTTTTTTTTTATATGCTCAAAATTTACTAAATTAATTTCACTAAAAATTCCACGTAAAATTCCAGGGCTGTTTAGAGAATATGGTCACTACAACCAAGATATAAATAAATTGCATTAATTTCCTTGAAGCTATAAAGTTAAATGTGAGTAATATTATTCTTAAGTGGTATAAAAAACCATTTGCAATTCGATTGCTTAAGTCATTGTATTGAAATGATATAACCATTCTAAAAATTTAATAAAAATTTAATTTTTATAGCTATCCATATAAAATAAACTATATTAACATTAAACACCCATACATTTAATTAGTGTTCTACCACCTGCCCTGATCATAATCATTTTCTTTTAACCACAAGTGACTTCAAAATTTATTTCTCAATGCACTCACTAAATTGTATTTGTTAATCTAACCTAAGTATATAATTATTTATATGCTCAAATCAATGTATATATGTTACATGAAAATCGTTTCAATACTTTGAACTTTGAATACTTTCAAATTTGAAAAATATACTAAGTGTGTCACAAATAAATGTTGAATTCTCTATGAAAATCTAAGAAAGTAGTAACATCTAATCTTAAGTATTTTACGTTACTACCATTTTTAGCTGTTACTGTATTACACAAGTAATCTAAGTATGTTGCAAATACCTATTTAAACATTTACTAACATGTTTCAAACTTAAAGTTGTACGATGACAATAAAAACAAACTTTCAATAAACATAATTCCGAAAATGCTTGGTTTTCTAATTATCCTCAATTTTATTTTAGTTACTAAATGCATAATATCTTTGAAAATAGAAAATATATTGATCTCAGATTTTTTGTCCATATTTTATACGTACCCTTTTTGAATTGCAAAAAAACCAGAACGTTGTTTGCATGCTTTAAAAATGGCGGTAATTAAAAAATGGCGGTAATTGAAAAATGGCATGACAAATATCTATAACACCACTAACTTTACAATAACAAATTAGGAAACAAAAAAGTTAATATTTTATTTACAAACGACAATTTTTTTATAGTAGCTCAAAAGATAGCCGAGTTATCGGCCAAAATCACAATTACTTGGTCTATAACAATACAAATAACAACAATAGGATAATTAAGAATTAAGAATTTTATACACAAACTAAAGGAATTGTTCAAAGTTATGTCTGCTATTTAGCACACATGCATCCAAACGCCTCCTGATAGATTTTGGCACTCTTTGGAAAACTCCAGGTATTTGCCTAATACTTTCATACCAATGTTAATACGTTTTCTACGATCTTGAATTGAAGCTACTGGAGCTGCACTATGCTATGGAGGTGTCCCCACAGAAATAAAACAAGAGCATTAAGGCCAAACCGGACCAATAAATTTGTATTGGTAGATATTACTAACATCCACACTAAAATGGGCTGGTGCCCCATCTATTATGAGCCATAAATACAAACATACAAACACAATAGGGCTTTAAGATCAGTTGTCAAGAAGTGCAAGTAACTCTCGTCATTAAGAATCTTAAACTTTACTTCTAAAGTAAATTTGTGTATTATAGACAACTACCAGGAAATTATGTTTTTAGCAGATAACTCGGTTATCATTTGATCGACGGGGAAAATAAATGAACCGTTTTGTTTGAAGACTAATTAAAAAATTAACTTTTTTTGTTTGCCAAAAATTTTTTCTAAAGTTAGCGGTTTTAGATATATTTGACATAAACTATTTTAAATGGATGTAATTTTTAAAGTATGCAAAACAAAGTTTTGGTTTTTTGTACAACGGGTAAAGGTTACGTAAAATATTTACACCAAATTTAAAGTAATTTTTTTCTAATCCAATAGTATTAAATGTTCAGTAAAAAACTAAAATTGCGGATAATTAAAAAACAAGTATTATGATCTTATGTTTATTAAAACTGTTTTTATTATTTTCATCTATTGTGGAGGATGGGACAATATTTCCTAGGCACTCTGTATTTCTATATGTTTTACATAATAAAAACCCTCTAAAACTACCGCAATCGAGACGTTGTATCGCAGTACTCAGTCACTAAATTCTCGTCCAATCAGATGTCACACTGCGAGCAGAATAGCAACGAGATGTGGCAGGAGTTTTAGTCGTTTCAATTATGCCGTTTATAAGTAATACAAAATAATTATTTTTAGTGTGACTACAAATAGAGAATAGAAATAATTAAATATGTTGTTAGGCCAACATCGGAATAATGCGTTCTGCTTAATGACTAGATCTCTATAAATTAGGGAAAATATATAGAGGCAATTGACAGATTTAAACATAAAGGAATTAATTTCTCTAAAATTGTTTCTAAACTTTATAAATGAAGTGATTGCAATAAATAAAACAATTAAATGTTTTATTATTAATTTATTATCCTGTTTTGTTTGTATTATATGCCAATGTAGTTATTGAGTTAAAACTGTGTATTATTAAAATCTATATACAATAATTTAAATACGTGGTTGGCTACGATTTAAATTCCCCCATAATTTAAATATTTGGTTGGCTGCGTTTTAAACTCCCCAATAATTTATAATTGTTTCGCTACTATATAAACTCCCCAATAATTTAAATAAGTGGTTGGCTACGATTTAAACTCCCCAATAATTTAAATATTTGGTTGGCTGCGATTCAAACGCCCCTATAATTTAAGTAAGTGTTTGGCTAC
>JAGFPH010003006.1:45450-100872 GCA_018207615.1 Philaenus spumarius
TTTAAACTTCCCAATAATTTAAGTAAGTGGTTGGCTACGATTTAAACTCCCCTAAATTTAAATAATTCATTGGCTACTATTTAAATTTAATAATAATATCAATGAGTGGTTACTGATATTTTATGTAGCTGATGGTACATCAGGTAGGATAATATCATCCATATTTCACAAACATGACATAATGTTTTTAAAATGATTCTCGGAATTCTTGGCCTCGAATGTAAACATACCTCTGGCTTGGGGCAACGAACTAATTTGAACACTCCCCAGTATCCAAAACAGTATAGTTAATTCGGGCCATAAAGCCTTGCTGAAACAATTTATTATTCCAAAAATATATCTCTAGGACTGCAGTTGTATAAGGTTTTAACGTGTTTAACATATTTAGTATTTTCCATACTAGCTCATTAGTTTTTCAAACTTCACTATTTTCTTGAAATCTACAGAATGTTTAAGTGGGGTTATAGTTGCAATGTTTAGTTAATTCCGTACGGTTTATTTACAACAAGTATTCATTATTATATATGATAATAAAACTAGATACAAGGTTCTGCCTTAAACATCTATATCTGCCTCCTTCAAAATTTCCTTGAAGATCTGAAGTAATTTGAAACCATACCACAATTTTATGTGCATAATTAATATTATTTTGTGTATACGGTTTTGATTATGTAATTTTTATTGGTAAACGTAGACCGTGTTTTTTTCGTTGTTGTGTACTTCCGTTATTTCCAAGGTTATCTCACGCAAGATATAAATATTTCTCGGTTAAAGTTTACAATATTATCAGACACGTGGATGAAGAGAAACACTTACAATATTTTTACATTATAATACTCTGCAGTAAATTATATAAGAGTTTAGCGTGTGCATTACTCTGCATTTGTTTTGTTGCAATCATGAAGTCGACATTGCTGTTATTAGTCTTGTCCTGCGCAGTAGCGACCACCTTGGCGTCGTACGAACAATTAGTATCTGAAGCAATAGGTACGTTACTTGTAATTAACTAAGAATATAATTTAACTTAGATGTTTTCTGTTTCTAGTTTCCATATATGTCTTACCATTTAGGGCCATTATATAAATTATTAAATTCGTCAACAAGATTGTCAAATATATGTATTTTCATTAAATGAAAACATCGAAATTCAGTGTGTTCTATGTGAACAGACATAGAAAAATCTGTCTATTTTGTACCTTAGCCTAGTGAGTGTTATAAAAATATACAATGTGTTAACGCTATTGCGGAACTACAAAGTAAGTAACTGCTAAAGTCACTTTAACTTAATCAAATTTCTAAAGATTAAAATAAATAAAAAGTTTTTATAACGATGCATACAATTTTAAATTTCATCTGCATATTTTCAAATTAGTACTAATTTCAATACGATATCATTGATTGCCTTACTGAATATTAACTATGTTAACTTGTTAACCTTTTCCTATTAGGTTACATCGTTTCACCTATTTTTATATAAAAAAACATTTTAATGACATTACAAAACGTGTTTTGTATACCATGATCGGTGCTCAATGACCACTCCAGAAGGGCACATCCAAATCGAGCCAATCCCTCAGGTCATTTTCGATGGGTCGTAAAATGTCCCCCTTCTACCCAGTCAAATCGAGCCAGCTCCATAAGTAAATTGTTTAAGGGTCTGCCATAAATCGTGTAAGGGAATAAAAAAAAACCAGAGGTACTAACCTATACTGTTTAGTCACAGAATGATGCCAATAACAGTATGATTATAATATTTCGTCGTTATTATCACATTATATAATTAGAATAAAAAAAAACCAGAGGTACTAACCTATACTGTTTAGTCACAGAATGTTGCCAATAACAGTATGATTATAATATTTCGTCGTTATTATCACATTATATAATTAGAATTAAAAAAAAACCAGAGGTACTAACCTATACTGTTTAGTCACAGAATGTTAGAAACAGTAAATGTTTTCTAAATACGCCTTACTGAAAATATGGAATAGTCTACAAAACTTCTGCTTCAGTGATTTCAAGGGTTGAATAGCTGGCTCGATTTGGATGTGGTCCGAGGGTCACCCTTAAGCCTCTGGCTCCATTTGGATGTTTTTGGGTAGGCGGAGCAGGTAGACTGGCTCGATTTGCCAGAGCCCCTCCAGAACTAAGGTCTTACCAAAAGAGTCAGTGCAATAGCTCTTCTTTCTTATGGAAATTCACTAATAACTTACCATATAGGGTTTGTTCCATATATACTTGTGTTGAGTAAAGGGTCTGTGAAATTATGGGAATGTATATAATAACTATAAACACGTACATATTGTAAGTGTTAGTATATAATAACTATTATCACGTACATAGTTTCTGTGTGACATTGTGTGAATAACTATAAACACGTACATATTGTGAGTGTGAGTATACAGGGTGTCTTGCAACCATATGAACACTTTATCACGTTATTCAGCATGTCAAAAGAAACAAAAAATGGAATATAGCATGTGTCCTATCTCATTCCGTTTTTGGTCTATATGTCTGTATGTGTTTCTTACAAAATACTTAATATTTTTAGAAGTAGAAAAGATATTGAGCTCAAACTTTGTACGCATATTTTTTGCGCGACCTTTTATCACTGTACGAAAAATTAGAACATCATTTTAATTATTTTCAAAATGGCGACCGTTTGTAATTTTTAATGTCAAATATCTCAAAAACCGCTAACATTACAAAATAATTACAAGAGACAAAAAAGTTTACTTTTTTTATGAAAAACTCGATAGTTACCGAATTTTGCGTTTTGGGTCAAATATTGTAACAATTAATTACTGCAGTTACAACACTGGGACCTATTTTATTTTAAATTATATGCTCATTTTACGTAAATTAAATTAAATTTTACACCTTAATTAACGCCTTACATATTTCAATAGGGATTCGTTTCTGTGAGTAATCTGAAACACGGGTGAAATCTTTCGCCAGCTGTAACTGTCAAACGAAGCATTTCCAGAAATATGAATAAATTAACTTTTTCCGTTATTTTTGCTAGTGGAATCAGCTCAGAAAGTGCTCGGAACATTATGCAAATAATTTATTATTTTAGTTAAAAATAATTTTAAAATACTTTGTTTCTAGAGACATTCTGGGTATTGATGACAACTACCAAGAAATACATTTTCCTTTTTTTTCAATACCTCTGTCACTTGTCCTTTGAGGTACAAACAAAATAAAAAAACCATTATGTTTGTCATTAAAAAAGGAAACTTTTTTGTCTCTTGTAATTTTTTTGTAAAGTTAGCAGTTTTTGAGATATTTGACATTAAAAATTATAAACGGCCGCCATTTTGAAAATATTTTTAAAAAATTTCTAATTTTTCGTACAGTGATAAAAGGTTACGCACCAAATAGGTATACAAAGTTTGAGCTCAATATCCTTTCTACTTCTAAAAATATTAAGTATTTTGTAAAAAACACATACAGACAGACCGAAAACGGAATGAGATAGGACACATGTTATATTACATTTTTTGTTTCTTTTGACATGCTAAATAACTTGATAAAGTTTGTTCATGTGGTTGCAAGACACCCTGTATAATAACTATTATCACGTACATAGTTTCTGTGTGAGATTATGTGAATAACAGAACTATAAACACGTACATAATAAATAATTAGTAGTACAAAAATGATTAAAGGGATATGATAACATGCCAGTCATTATAAAATATATTTTTAATAAATCAGTCGATTGTTGGTGGAAATATTGACTGCCAATATCAAAATTGTTATTAGAAAAAGTTGACTTATAAAGTTATTGATTATAACTTTACTTGAGATGTTTCCTGTTGAAGATAAAGATTATAGTGTTTGCTGATATTTATTTTTAATCGAACTGAATTCACACGAGATGCAATTATCTACCACAATTCCAGTTGTACAACAATTTCAGTTTTCAACTCATAGTTATTCAGTGGCATATTTGCTTGAGGTTATTGTACAACTAGTTTACAAAATAGAAAATAGTTTCGTTTTCGTAGCACTTCTTTCTGAGAAGGTTAAGCAAAAAGTGTTCTACTACAGCACTTATATGTTTTATAAGAATATGATTTACAGCGAGAATATACATTATATGATTTACTGGATCAATAAAAAAACAATCACAAATAAGCTTAAAATGTATTTAAAGCCGTTTGCCTTTAAATAAAACTATTATAAAGTAAAATGCAATACGTGTCACCTTTAATGAACCGTTTTGTTTAATTGAGTTTGCTTTAGGTGAAGTTTTGAACTCCGGCTTAAGAGAATCGAGACACCGTCGAGATGTTGAGACTACCCCAAAAGTTCGAGAAAAAATATGGGTAAGTATAAACACAATTTGGAAATTCTCGGAACAGTTTGTTGTATTTAGAAATAAAACAAAACCAATTGTTTAGAAAACAAATGCAAATTAATATTTGAAATACTATTTGTCAGAAAATTATGTTATAGACACAATAACTATTTAAGATGCCAATACAAAAATTTAAAGGTTTTTTCTTATAGGTTTATAGACACACACTTAGAGAAAAGAATACAAATAGCGAACATTCTAGGTGCACTACCAGCAATATATCAGATAAAACATCAGTTCGGATCAGAAGCTTAGCAAAAAGTGCATTACTTTCATTACCATAACAGCATAGGAAATATCAGCATATTATAACAAAACATAACCTCAATATCTTTTCCGGTTACCATAAATATCTACACATTAAGTTTCATAAAAAATAAGTTAAAAAGTTTAAAGTAATGAAGGACATACATACAAATTTAAAACGGTTAGTTTTAAATTATGCAAAAATAAAAACCATCAGAATTACAATTTAACAATATTCAATTTTGTCTAATCAAATTAAATTTCCTTTATTTATCTGCTCTTTAATTCTTTTATATATTTTGTATGTTTTTAATTTTTTTCATTTTACTTTTTCAGTTTATAGGCCTAATAAACTTTCAATAAAAAAAATTGAGAAAATTACTTTAACACTTCAGAAACCAAATTTGCTTAAAAAGGTTCTAAAATATGGACTAGATGAAGGACGAGAACTTATCTTATTTGTGAATTTCCGTAGGAAAGATTGCAGTGAATCTTATAGTGAGATCTAAAGTCAATAGTGATCAAGGAACACCGTCCATCGTCCCCACAAAACGTTTTAGGGTGTCATTAAAAAAATGTCAATTATATGTATGTGTTCGCACTACAACTGCAATATTCTACGTCCAATTTGGTAAACATTTTATACACATGTTGGTTTTCTAATTCGCTCGGACGAATTCGTTAACCAAAAAGATCCTTAGGGAAAATCGTATTTAGACAGGAAGTAAATTTTGTTGCGATTTTTGTACTACAGTGAAACGTTTTTGGGTTTTATCTAAAAATGAATTGTGAAAAGGAAATTATTCTACACATTTCTCTTTCTTACAAGACGCTATAGCTTCCTCAAAAACGATTAAAACGTAAAATACCATAAAATTACCAGGTTAAAATCTTACCATAAACTAATTACTTGTTAGTATTTTATAAAAGGAGCCTATGGAAATAAAATGATCACTTAAAAGCAGGGTTGCGGGAGTGTTTGATATGAACAAAATTAAAATCATGCACATTTTCATTTTCACGTAAATCTTTCTCGAAATACTTTAAAATTTAGATGGATTATGTTATAAAATATAGTATTAAATTATTTACATAAATAGTTTTACTCAGATTTTTTTACAAACGGTTAAAAATGTTAAGCATTTATTATTTAAATCCCTAAGTTTTCCGATTTTACTATTTTTTACGTAAAAGAAGCAATGCCATGAAATATGTTGATTAGTTCATTATATATTGAATTATTTTGCATAACACAAATAATTACCAACTAACATTTTGGTAAAATGTTCGACATCTGAAAACCACTTTTACAATATAGTATTCATTTCCGCACGACTAATTAGAACTTGGAATAAAAGGCAAACAATATTAATTTCAAAATTGTTCCAGTGAAGATTAAAATTGTTTGTTACAAAATGAATGTTCATTTGTGTCAAGGTAAAAAAACAGAGTTTCAATTAAGATATTAAAAAAACCTTTAAGTGTAAAATTGAGTTATATGAAACAAGATATAAACAATTTAAAATACCTATAAAAGTATGTTTTCAGTAAAATCATTCCATTTCGGCCTTACCACCTTCACCTACACAAATTGCCTACACCGGACCTGAGATCGTTGCTAACGCTATTTTCTATCATCCTCTTTGTCTTTCTCCAGTTTGCATTCCATCTATTGTTTCAAAGTGCCTATCCTTATTTTTACTTGGTCAAACCACTATAGTCTTTGTACCCCAATGGGAGGCGCGTGCTAATTTAAATACGATTCCTATATAGCTTTACAATTACTATTATATTACTAATAATAATATTTACGGTATATTTAACTTGAGGGTTCAACTGTTGCTCGCTTCGTTCACCAACCCCCACGGCGACTCACGGCAATCAAATATCATACACTGTGATATTTTCACGGAATTGACTAGTGATTAGTTCAGAGATTTTTTATTGTTATATAGCAGAGGAGCAATTTTCAATTTATAAAATAAAAATACTAGGGGAAACCCCAGCGTGCACCACACGCCAACCACGTTGGGACCGTCTACACACATGATCGTGTTATGTTTTCTTTATAATAAGGTGTAGGATTGATAATAACCAAAAAGCTAAGATGATAAATAATGTTAATTGTTCATATCAAATTATTACGTATATTTTATAACAGCAGTTACAATGAAGGTTAAAAGAACCAGCAAGGCTCACGTCTACACTTTAATAAAAAACTCAAATTAAAAGTTAGAAAAACAAATAATTGCCTCAAAGTTTCAAATGAGCTATTAATGGAAATATTAGAGTAAACAGCGGTTTTATCTGTTATGTAATTTTATTGGTTGCTATGGTAATGGCAGTCTATGCCTAACCTAAGAATTACCGAATAAATTTACAAATATTAAAATAAAAAATATTTTATCAAAATGAATTATAGCCTATGTTACTTAGGGATTGTGTTGCTTTTTATTAGTAAAACTATTTTTCAATCGGTTCAGTAGCTCCAGAGATTACCCCCTACATACAAACAAAAAAAAACAAATTTTACCTCTTATAACATTTTACCTATAATATTTGTATACATGACCTAAATTTGATACGGTAAAAAAGTGTTTCAAACTGATCAAATAGGACAAGTAAAAAATAAAGTTGGCATAATGTTAATCGGGATAGTTGTTTAAATTATTATATATATATAGAGTAAACCTTTTTCTTTGTATGTTTTTGCATACCTAACCCAAAAAACAGTTGTCAAGAAACGTGCGTTGGTTCATTGTATGTCTAACCCAAAAGCTTGTGTTAAGGTTATGGTGCAAATCAGTTGTTTTATTTGTAATATTATGTAAAAACAGATGTTTAATTTGTAATACTGTAAGCATTTTTCATTACTTTTTTTGTTGGTTCTTGTTTTTATTTTGTTAACCCAGTAGAAAATAATTAACTAGTTCTAAATTTTCTACGTTGGTTGCTATGTTAGTGAATCTAAATACAATCTACAAACGTGTGTTGGTTTAGTATACTATACATCTAGAATTGTGTTGTTAAGTTTTTGATTCAAATAAGCGATTTTATGTGCTACATTCCATTTCCATGCTCACTTCGCTCGCCAAACCCTGCGGCGATCCATGCCAAAGCCAATGTAAAAAGATTGTTGTATACTCTGATATTTTCAATTGTATAATGTCTTCTCCATTTCATAAAATATTATGCATATGCCTCAAATTGTTATCTCTTAAAATCAATATTTTGCAGAATCCTTTCTTAGTGCACATGTACACAGTGGCATGAAGGTACCCCGAAAAAGTTAAGGTTCTATGTACATACAAAGTGGTATACGAACTTTGGTTATGGCTGTACATTGGTTATGAGTCAATCAGTCATTTATTCAGTCAGTCAATCAGTCAGTCAATCAGTCAGGACTTCTTCTTTTACATATACGGATTTAAAACATTATAGTGACTAGATTGTAATGTTATTATTTTTTAAAACAATAATAAATTATATGAATGGAATATAATGACATGTTGATATATTTCTTATTTATTGTAATTAGTGTTATTGTGGGAAAACGAATTGGCTGAAAACCTTTGATCAAAAAACTCAAGATATCAGCAACACTTGTGACAAGGAGAACATTCCTTCAGTACAAGAAAATCAAAACGGTAAAGTTATTCTTAAACATATTTTAAATTAAATCTTTGGAAATAAGAATTATAAATTTGGCTAAAAATGCGTATTTGCTCTACTTATTTATTATGCACTATTATTCAGTGGTCCGTCATTATGAAGGGTTAATATCTGTAATACACTAACAAATACGTCTACAATGTTGATATATTATAAATTGTTTTATTTTCTAGGCAATTCAGAAAACCGTTCCACTCCAGGAATATATAAGAGTCTGGTAAGTGTTTCTATAATCACACTTTTATCATAAACTAAATTCATTAAAACTAACTATCATTTACTAAATGTTAACAAATATGGAAACAATACAGACCACCATAAAAAAAACTATTTATTGGCTGAGATTTAGAACCAATTATTTTAGAATTTCGATGGCAAAGAAAAAAATAAATTTAATTTAACTCATATAACGTTATATTTACTTAAATAAATGTATATAAATAACTTGTTGTATGTGTTAGCAATCCAAGTTCTGAGACGCGCTCAGTATCAGGCTTAAGATTGGGTGTCAGAACTTGAGCGTGCCACAATTTATCTATGTTTAATGTGACGAATATCTAGTAGGCAGCGATTGAAAAGATATCCCCACAACCTTGTTTTTGTTTTTTGTTAAATTTAACAATTAAATTCATTTATGAATTTCCATCTAAACTTCCATGCAATCTACACCAATCCCTCCCGTTTAGTGAAAGTTCAAAATCCTCTCTATTTAAACTGCGTTTAAAAAACCACAAGTTTCTTATATCGGCCAGGATTGGAAAGATAGTAATAAAATAGCAAAATGTTTCTTTGCAGAAGGAGTATAACCATATTTTATCGTTACACCACGGTTTATAATATAAATCAATAAGTTCCGCCTTTACTTTGATGATCCAACGAATATTGTCTGTATATCGTATGTATCAGATAAAAAACTACTACAGAGTTGAAGGTCATGTTCCCGGTACTGTTTATGATATGCCCATGCCTTGCCCTCTGTAAACATTCTCTCTCCCAAGTAACTCTGACCACTTCGTCCGCTTCAATAACGCTCAGCATCTGTTCTCGTAACCTATCAATATTGCTCATAACCACATCAGTCCCGTATTTATATCCTCTAAAATTTCCACTCCAGTCACCAGTAAACACCCCTTTTTATTATTTGTTTAGCAAGACTGTTTGGCAATCTATTCTTTGGTAAAGATGTAAGTGAATTTGTAATGCAAATTAATGAACCTTTGTCCATTCATCACTTTCCTTGCAGCCCCAGAACTGGAAGCTGTAGCAAAAAATCGCTTTTACAATAGAATTAAAACATCTATATTAGCACTAAGAGTGATTTTGTCGTTAAATAAAAGGTTTTACATGTTGCTGAGGTTTTGAATCATGTAGCAGTGACATTGATTGCTAAAGTTATACAGCTATGTATTTAAACCAATAATAATTCACACATAAAGTAATCCAAAGGCTGAAAAGAAAATTGTATAGTTAAATTTAATTTACACAACAATCTTGCAATTATACAAACCGGCTTTTCTTGGGAATTTTAATAGTTGTTTAGTTCCTAAACTAACATAATTGTTTATTATGAAAATTCATTTCGTAAATTAGTGTTGTTAAAAAGTTGACATTTTCTAACGAATTAAACTAAATTAAATGTTTATTTGAAAATATCAAGACATATTATCTACTTACATTGTGAAATTTTGTC
The DNA here is from genome assembly GCA_018207615.1 of Philaenus spumarius. NCBI lineage: Eukaryota > Metazoa > Arthropoda > Insecta > Hemiptera > Aphrophoridae > Philaenus > Philaenus spumarius. Next base: position 55,425 of record JAGFPH010003006.1, read on the forward strand.
TATTATAGATGGCCCGTTAAATGTTACACATTTCTCTTTTTCTGATTTTTAAGTTTGAGAAAGTAACTTTTAAAGGATTCCTGAACGTTTTGAGTAAATTCTAGGATACGGTGCATCAGTACTAATTGAAATGGTTTAGTTATTTTTTATATTTAACGTAAGTTTCGTCAGTTAGTTGCATAATATTACACAGTTTTATAAAATTAAATATATGGTTTTGTTTCTTTATTTTAAAGTAAATTTATTATACTGATATAACATTAATTTGTATACAAGTTATGTTAAACCTTAAATTTCATTTCATATACACTTAACAACAACATAAATAATCTGGCATTTAAGGACAAATAGAAAGTAAAAGAAAGATAAAACATAATAATTATGTTTGTCGGGATTCATTTCTTGGATATACTTATATTTATTTTTGAATTGATGACGCCTTTTCTTGAACTAAATTTGTAATTTAATTGCTGTCCGGAAGGAATAAGAATTCATAAAATACCATTTACACCCACGTTTAAAAGCATTTTGGTTTCAATTTCCCGATATTACAAATATCCTTTACCTAGAAGAAAAAATTACTCCTTCTTTGTATCAGATTTATCGGAATTACTTTATTTCGATTTTGGGGGAGCATTGCCACCACAGACAGCACGTGTCATCTGGTGTGTGAAATTCCCGGTTCATCCGGTATACCCAATAAACCATAACGTTCATTTCTTCAGCAGGCAGTACCTTCACTCTGGGACCTCTATTAGCATTACTTCAGAGTGGTGCCTTTCATGGCCATAACTATTCTTCTTTTACTTATTGAATGTAGTCAGCTCTATCGCCTGGCTGTAGTATTTTGTAGTACAATCAGTTTGGTATAATGCTGATTCAACGAGTCATCTTTTAGTATCATCTTAGCTACTATAATGACAGGTGTAAGTAATCCAATCTTTTCATCGATGTCAAGTAACTAACTTCAGCCCCTCTGACACAGAATAAAAAATACATTGGTAACATGGATCTGTTATTAATACAAAAGTTGAGAATCACTACATAGCTCTTAAACATACTGAATGGAAATAAATTACGATGTAGTTTTACAAAGTTTGGCAAAAGTTCTATTGCACGTAATTGCATTCAGTTGAAATGTTTATTGTTTGAATTTCAGTATAACCCTGGTATGTACGTACGTATTGCTATAGATAGTATGTATCTCTAAATTCTTTTCGAACTTGAACCAGATTTAATCTGTAGAAATTACATTAGTATATTATGATTAAACATTATTTCCTATAAGCTTGTACAATGTTAATATAATGTCAATACTATACTATATTCTATTTTGACAAATTATGTCTTTCCATATTAAATTTTTCATACAACCTTTTAATCTTCAAATACACTGTAAAGTTTGGCTTCTGTTTTATTAGGACGAACTTGTTGAAAAGGAATGCTTTACAAATCCTTACAACATGGTTCTATTGTCTTTATATTAGTTTACAAAATTATTTGGCTTCATGGAAATGTTACTAAAAATGATTATGGAATTGAAATATTGAATAGTAATCAATTGTAAATAAATGAATTGAAATACAAATAAGTTAATTAATTAAGTTATGGTACCTAATAAACACTCGAAAGCGTGGAAAAATTCATGGCAGTTAAATTGAAATAAATCGTTATCTCGCAATCTAAATTAGACTACTAGGTGAAGAGTATGCGTGACTTGCAGTGGGTTGCATTTAACAACTACCTCGTATTTACAACCGTTATTTTATATGACCAAGTGGAAATGGAAAAGCCAGACGTGGTTAGGTTATGCAATAACTAACTGAAATAAACCGTTCGCCTGACATTAAATGGCCGGTCAGCTGTCTTAATATGAAGGCAACACTCTAAGCATCACTATCAGCTGAAGTTTAAATTAAACAAAGTGCAATGCCTAAGATATTATTGATTTAAAGGCATTTGATTAATGTAGTGTTGTTTTTTTAAAGAACGATAAAAGTCTACCTGATAATAATTTGATCATGCATCTGAAACCCCGACTACTGAGCGAATTTCCAAACTTAAATTTATTTGTTTTAGGGTTTAAAACTTCATTTCTCAAAAGGGTGTACTCACGAAAACGCTGAATATACTAGTAGAATTTGTTTGCACCTCAGCCAACAGCCTCGGCTCAAGAGCTGCTTCTTTCTGCTAGCAGTGTAAAACTCGTTTTGAAAGTCTGCACCTCGACATTGTGGCTTAATATTATAGACTGCTTCCCTCCACTGGTGGCAATTTTGTTGAATCCCTATTGACCTCGTACAATAAATTAAGGTGGGTTTGAAACGTGTATGTTTACGGTATTTTACGTTCCGATCCATTTTGGGGGAACTAAATTGGCTATACGTCGTGCAAAAACACGATAAATTTGCAGAAGGGTCTCGTATATTTTTTAAATTTAATCCCCAAACAAATATTTTAGTAAGAAAATCTAAAAAATATATTAATTCCTGTCACAAAACGTCTTTCCGGTTGTTCGATTTTTTATTAACAAATTTGTCGTAGCGACTTAAAAAACCAACGTCTGTACCAACTTTGGACTAAATCAGACCTAAAATTCGGCAGTTAAATTGTGGAAATATATATAAACTTCAAAACCATAATATTTTATATCGGTGTTCATTATCCACTCCCGGACCTTAGGTCTCATCATAAAGGTGACTGCAATAGCTCATATTTCCTATGGAAATTCACTAATAGACTAATCCCACATCCGTAGCAGATTGATGATTTGCATGACCTGTGTTATTAAGGGATTTGTATTTTCTGTATGTTGTTTAATCTACCAGTGGGAGATTTTCTAATTGTTTGGAGGTTTTAATGCTGTTCTAATTAAAGGCATAATAAATTAAACTATGCTTTGTGACGTTATTATAGTTAAATTTTAATTTTATTGGTATTCATTGTCGGACATTCGAATGTATTGATTCATTTATAACAGTCGGAATGAAATACAAATTATGTCAAACATCCGAAATATTAAAATTAATAAATCTCAACACCCATCAGTCGTAAATAACTGCAAAGATAGAATATATCTTAGTAATTTGTATCGTTAACTAATGTGATTGTGTTTCTTTGTTGCAGTGTAAATTCAATTGCTTGTTCAAGAAATTAAACTTAGTAAGTAAAAACATAATAAATAATTGTATTTTATATCTGAACGTAGAAGTAGTGTAATTTAAAGTAAAAAATGTTAAACCTATATTTCAAGTTTAGTTTTTTTGCAACATTTTCCTTAACTTCTTAAAAAGTATTAGTATTTTTAATATTTTAGTATTACATAGCCAATTGTACTATTTTCCACGAATACAAAGTTGGTTACTTCCAGTGTTTAAATAGAAATTTACTGAGGGTGGGCCACAATGCTAACGAATTGAGAGGTTCTAACTACTTTAGGGAGGAGAGGGATGTAGTGGTTAGTGCGGTTGTCCGTTTAGATAAAGTCGGAATTTCCCAATCAGTTATTAGTATATTCAGGTTGCAACTCCATGTTTTTGAGTCTAGCTGGTGTAATTGTTATGACTTTAATGGAAAAAATGTATTGATTAATTAAATGTATTAACCCACATTTTAATCGTACGAATTGAACTTATAGGTTTATCGTTTTAGATGATGAAGATGTTTGTTGGTTGGTGCCATTTTGAGGAAACTAACAAATATACTTTGTTTTATGTTGTGTTACGATAATTCAATTAATATTTATCTTTACAGTTAAACTCTGAAGGTAATCTGAATAACAGTGCCGTAAAAACGTACTTTATGGATAATATATTTGTTGATGACTGGATGCCAGATGTAGCTGGAAAGGTGGTGGATAAGTGCCTAAACAACGGCGTTAGTGAAAGTAAGACACATTTTATATTTTGTCGTATCGAAATATTAAAGCATGCTATCATTAGTTTATAGTTGTTTGCAGATAAAATAAACAAGTTTTACCGTTTTGAAAAAGTGAGTTTTTAAAGAAAATAAAAACAGGTGGCACATAGAACTAAGCGCAATCTTGTGGCAATTCTTTGAAGTACTTCCCGATTGAAAACTAGATAGCCCGGTTTTTACTGAGTAGTGTTAGTCAAATAGCCCACATTTTGACATTAAACAGAATTTATTTATTTTTGGCACTTAGCCCGGATTTTATAGTCAGTCGACGAAATATGTTTGTCTACGAGAGTAGGTCTAGACTAATTATGCGCCCTACAGCTTCAGTTTGGCCTTGACTGTGAAAGTGTGTAGTGTTGTTTTCGTGGCGCCCTCCATTACTGTGAGTTAACGAACAAAGCATCGTGTCGTGGTTATAGTAAAAATAAAAGGGGTTTGGCTAAAAATTAGTAATGCAGTGCTCGCAATGTTAGGGGAATTAGAAAACTTGAATTCTTCATCATTGTACCAACCCATACAACATATACAAAAATCGGAACTATCGTAATTATTGTAACCATTCGGGGTTTTTTTTTTTTTAATAACAATTTGACTGGACTGATACGTTTAGATATAATTTTTCTTGAAATTTTTCGTAGAATCTATATAGATGATTAATTTTTAAATAAAATTAAGTAGTACAAAATCAATAGCCTGGCTAATGAGCTAGATATTGGACATACGTCTATATGCTATATTTGTATAAAGATAGAATGATTACTTGATAAGTCATGTGACTTAGTTTTAATAAAAAAAACAGAGTTTTCTATTTTAAAATTATTGTTTCCAACTAAAAATTGCTTAGCCATAGCAGATTTAGCATTCCTAGTGTACTATAAATGAGACAAATTTACGTTAGTTCTTGTATTCAAGCTATTTTTGGTTTGGCCTATATATATTTTCTTAGGACACATTTAACAATTAAAACAATAAATTCCTGATTTATTCTGTTCTCTAAGATTACCAAGCTGCTTACTAAGATTACTCTTAGCTACAGTCAAAAATACATATTTCGATAGCGATATTTTAGATAGTGATGGGGCACGTATGCTTTAACCCATTGTTGTTTGAGTTTGTTCATTTCTACAGTAGTTCCAAGTTCCTTTAATTTCTTGAATTATATTTTCCTAACTATGTTGTCTATGAAATAATTTGAATAACCATTAAATATCACAGCACCACTAATATATGTTTGATCTTTCTTGTTGTTGCCCTTAAATAACGGCAAATTAACTAATATGTGAACCATAGTTGTGAGATTAAATGTTCAAGTTGTATCCTATCTAGTCTACTGGAAAGGTTATTGCTAAGTGTGGAAAGTGACATAAGTTTCAAAGCAACTGTTTTGTTTGGTTAGACATTTACAATTTCACAAGTTTCCTTCATAAGCAGGTGCTAAATTGATGAATAAGCTTCCCCAAAGTATTAAAAGTTTACAAAATTATACATCTTTTAAAAACAGCCTTAGACAACTTTTGTTGTCTGGATCTTTTTACTCTGTGGAGGAGTTTCTGCATTGACTCCCTGTTTTGTGGTTGGGTGTGATTTCAAGTGTGATTTCCTGCTTAGTCGTTTATATAATTTGTTTACTGTGTTTATATATTTGTTTTTGAATATTTTGTAAAATTTAATTTATTAACGTTGTATAATATCTTGATTGTTTTAAATATGTTATTGGTATGTGGTTGTAATTTTATATATTGTTAAAACTAAAAAATGACTTGGCCATACAAATTGTAACTTTTTCAACGGCTGTAATAAATGAAATGAAATGAAACTGCCTCTTTATATCTTAAAAGGTGCAAAATGTCTTCTTGTAACAAACTCTGGCTTTGTAAAGTTCTAAGTAACTATGATTTTTATTTATTTGAATAACTGTCAATGAATTTATTTAATAAGACATACAGCAGTGCATAATTTACTATATCATGTGTATTAATTATGTACACATAATTATTATGTACACATACTGATTATTATCAGTATTTGATCTGCAAGTTAGTTTTACATAGAATTTTGATTTTTACAGTGTTAATCGCATTTGAAGGTGTTCTCTTTTTCACTGCAAAAGAACCTCCTGCATCAGATGCAAATTGCAAAAAAGAACCTCAGCAGTTTCTTATTTGTCTTTTGATGGAAATGGAAATAGTGAGTGATTCTGAACAATTTATGTTGACTTTTACTGACAGATGCAATGTCTATTTACAACAAAATATTAGTGTTTACAATTTAATTCAATGTTGTTTATGGAACAAGTAACAGTTATTATGTCGGTAGCGCATAACAACTTGTTTCTAAACATATTTATATATACTGTATATCTAATAATGACACATATGCTTCGAAAAACGTCATAATAACGAATAATAACGAATTTACTTATTTCAAATTTGGTGAACATATATTTGTTGCGTAACATTTTATCCTTGTACAAAAAATAACAGAACGTTCACTTCTTATTTTAAAAATGGTCCTATTTAACAAATGTATGTCAAATATCCCTAGTAACTTAACAAAAAAATCTGATAAACAAAATATTTTCATTTTTTAACTACAGCACAACTTTTTCTCGCGTAACTAACAATTATAACCGAGTTATCGGCTAAAAATTTAAAAAGAATTTCTTGTTAGTTGTCTACCAACATGTTTTGAGTTGTTATTATAGGAATACTAATGTTTATTAGTAGATCTGATTCGTTATGTCCAGTCTGTAAATATTTTTTTTTTTTTCATTTTGAGTAATGTTTTTAGGAAAAGCATTATTTAAAAAAAATGAATGACACTATTTTTTATTTATTAAAAACACGTAAATTACTGTAAATAGAAATCCAAGAATAAAGATTTTATATTCCATATCACCCATTATGTTACATTTTTTTTTTTAGTTTTGTAACATTACACCATTCCCTTTAGTTTGCCCTGTCTTTAGATCAATATACAAAATATTGAGTATAACATGTATGCTTGATTTATTATTAAATTTGTATGTTTTTTCACAGAATTGTCCGGCAGACCAAAAGAGTACAGGTATGCATTACAGTTAAATATTAACTTTCAATAATTTAAGATAGTAGTTATTACAGTAATTTAATTGTTATTGCAGCGATTATTAAACTATTTCATTCGTATCAATTAATTAAGTTAAAAGTTACTCAACTTATGTAAAGAAACCGATTAAGGGAAGTATTTTTAAAGATACAAGAATACATAATACATCATTTACTATATATCACACAGTAATTTGTTTGGTAACTGTTCTACATATCATCCGTTTAGCCATACATGGTCATCAACAGCTTCCCTTAAATAAATAATACACTTTTTTTCCACTTCCACAAAATCTTTATTGAGATGTGCAATTTAAATAACGTTCCCATGAATAAATGTGAATTTCATGAGGAACTAAATGTATTATAATGATTGCCGTTAACAACCGTTATTATGTTCGTTTAGTTTAAAATAGTTTAAAACTAAATTTAAAAAGAATGCAAGGTAACTTGTATTTCATAATAACTGTCATTTATTATGACATCAAAATGGCGTATAAGTAATTACATCGGTAAATTTAGTGTTACTGTATCTAAATTATTGTGAGATTAAAAGTATTTTAAACCTGCTTGTTATAACAATACATATCTGGGAAATGTTTTTAATAATTGTAAATATCTTGTCAAAAAGTGGAGTGTACAAATTAATTTCCAAATTTTGTATGCAGGCTATGTCTAAATATCCTGACTAAAAAACTTTCAACGTTAATCTTCCAGTAATCGCATTTTTACTTTTAATTAAACTCAGTTACTTTATTTATTCTCTAAGTAGTGAGTACAGTGGAACTGACCTTGTAAATAACTTTATTTGTGCTTTGGATATTTTTATAATTAAACACTGTCAAAGTACTTAAAATACTAGGAAATTTTGTGAGGGAATGTTCAAGCAATACGTAAGTGAAAAATAAAAATTGTTTATACTAAAAATAAAAATTAACGATTTATTCAACTTTAAAAAAACAGAAATTAAAATATTCTTCTTCCATTGGAATCTTTCCAACAAATACAAAACTTATTTAAATTTATTTAATTATATTTGTCCTTACTCAGACAGAACAAATTTTAACTCTACCTGATTTTAGTATTATTTAATTAATTCAATTTAGTTTACTTTTTGGTAAACTAAATTGAATTAAATTTTAATTAAATCTTTGGTAAACGTTTTAATTACCAGATTTATTTAATTATTGTTCTGACTTTGACGTTATTTTAATTTAATGATTTATGGCTATAAAACAACAAAAAATCAATCAATTAATCATCCTAATTAACCCAGTATATTCAATAAATTTATATGAATTTAATCAGGCAAATTTTACTTTTGGAAATAACGTCTGTTAAGATTTTTACAGACCTTATTTACGCTTCAGTTGGCCGGCTTGACGGTGTTGGTTATGTCCGCGTTGGCTGCAGGGTTTATAGGCCTAGTAGCCCTCGTTAATTGCGGTCTCATACCTGAAATCGTGTACAGATGAATAACGTGCTGTGGTTCTGTTGTTAAAGCTGTACTCTGGAGGATTTACAGATGCCGGATAATTAATGATGTCTTCTTGTAGCCCTGGGTTCGCTTATTCGGCTCCCTCGTAGTTACTATCTCATGTCAGTAAGATTGCTAGTCGGTATCCCGAAGTTCCAAAATGTAGTCGGTAGGCTACTTCATTGAAGTCGTCCTTTGTTCAATATTCGTTTAGCTAATACTGAACGTTGAATAACATGTTAACTCCTCTAACTAGTGAAACTCTATTAACTCCTGGTAATACGTGAATACTGATCTCTGATACGTAAGATGCAATTAAAAATCTTATAACAGTTCTCTAAGAGTTTATACGTCGTCCATTAAGAGTGTTATACAATTTCCATAAGAGTTTAAGTTACTTGAAAATCCATTAGGAGTTACTCAACAAAAATCTATAAGAGTGCGTCGTAAAAAATTCATATAAGAGTCGAACAAAAATCTATAAGAGTGCCAAGCCACCGTTTCTAGTACTTATACAGGGCTTTTTCCCACTATTTTGGTTAACAACCTCTCGTAACATACACTGCGTTTTTCTTTCTTAAAAATTCCCTTTTTTCCGGGAATTTTCCTCTCGTATCAGTTTTCCCAATCGTCCTGTTAATTTTCCTTGTTATTTTACTTTTTTATTCCCAGTTTAAACTACTTAAAACTATTGTTTCTCTGTAATTAGTTTTGGTCTTACATTGGTATTACCGTCTGCTCGATTTTGATTGAGTCGCCTTCCCGCTCCAATTCTTATCTCGTGATCTAGGATTTCTTCCATTGTTCTTCTTCTTTTGTTTGTAGCTTCTCGCGGCTTTGTCTGATTTTCCCGCGAGTTGGCTTTTCTTGCTGCGTGTGTTTTCTACTTCCACCTGGAATTCAAACGGTTATCGTGCGAAGTCTCGTTCTCTTTCGCGGCCCGCACGTGCTCTGAGTTGTTCTTCCTTTCTATTTTCTTTTTAACACTTTGCAGTTCCATGGAATTAACACACTACTTGCCGTTTCGTGAAGTTTACTGTGTTTTTCTTTGAGTTGTGGGACTTGTATTTTCTACCGTTTTCAATTTTCTGGGTTAACTAATTTTCCGAAATTTATCGCATATACTGGTGGCTTTATACGTTAATACATTCTGCTACTCTAATTTTAATTCTTACAAAATTTATAAACAATATTTAAATTTTTGCTTTTTTTTACTTTAAAATTTTCCTTTTCTATTATCTGCTATACCTTAACTTTACTGAACTTTATTTTTTACATACTGAAATGACGTCTGAACTTCGTAAATTTAGCTATTTTCTAAACTAATAAAAATTGGTTCATAACTCATTTTATATTTATTTCTGGTCTACTCTTGTATAAACTAAAAATACCTTTTTTCGGATTTTGAGAAAATTTGAAATTTCCCCTTAACTTTAATTACGTAAGCATCTTTTAATATTACGATTTGGGAATTGCATGGTTAACACACCCGTGTTTAGCGTAATGTGTTTCCCTTAGAAAAACCCAAATACATAATATTCCTGGATACCTATATTCCATAAGAAATCATTAAATAGAGTCTAAGTTATTATTCATTTCTGGACAAGCTAAAAGTTCAACAGTCAGTTTCCACTGATAACGCCTCGCATCCCTAACTCGTCCCAGGTTGCACTACATACTGTACGTTCAAGATTCCCTTGCTGGCCTAGAAATATAGTTTTTTACAAAATGTTTGTAAATAATTCAATTTGCAGGAATTTCACGAATCCTTCCAGTTGTGACATATTAGCTTTTTAACATTTTCCAAAATATTTTAATAATAGATATGAACATGTGTTTCTCTTATTGCTACGTTAACAACAACGAAAAAACAAATAGAAGTACAGCAAATCTCAGTAAAAATAAGTCATGACTAATAATAACAGTAATTGTTGACTTGAAATAGTGACGATAACCAATGAATACAGAATACTATATACTAGTATTCTGTATTCATTGCTATAACATAGTAAAAACTCTGCTTGCCACTTTTTCAACCTTTGTCATTGCCCAGATCCTTCACCCCCCATCTTTAAGCTAACGGTATGATGACATACTTTCAACTGGCGGTTGTCTGTTGAATTTTGTTGTTCCGTTCAGTGTCTCCATATTGAGAGAAAATTTCCCTTTCGAGGGGAAGTTGGGGTCGAGAGGGGAAGTAGAAGGGGAAAGACCCAAAAAGGAAAAATTGAGGGGAAATATACATTTGAGGCAGTGAGTGCACTAATGGCCTATACCACAAAAACTAACATTTGAGTTAGCATCATTGTTATAAAAACATCATTATTTAAAGGCACAGTTGGCCCAAACAACATTTCTATTTTCTAAACTAGATAGCATCACTAATCTTTGTCCTAGCAATATTTTCATTCGTGTGGGAAGCACATATATGTGGCCCAACCCACACCAGCTTTTATTGTTCCATTTGATTATCTTTTGTTAAGAAATTTGCAGAGCTTCAAAAAAGGCAAATGAAGACAAAACGTGCGACCTACGATATTTTTGCATAAACCACTTTAAAATGGTCTAAATAGTAAGCCCCCTAAGTTATGTAATTATGGTGTTTTGGTAATAATTCAAAAATTACAATAGATTGCAAAAAATAGCTATAAACTTTTTTGCGAGGGATTTTTATCCGCGTTGTTTGAAATAAACGAAATTTAAATAGCTTGTCGCAATACAAATGTATTAACAAAAACAATTTTTTAAATAACAATTAAATGACGTGGCCCCTGTTTGGCCTAGGAACATGCGGTTTTCGATAAAAGGTGGGTATTTTGATGTAGTTTAAGCCCACACATATTTTTATACATTCCCAAAAAAAATTCAAAAACTAAAAAAAAAACCTTTTTTTAATGACTTCGCTGCTGACGAAAAATGGATAGATTTTGATGTTTCAGGTATTAAACTCTTCATAAGACTTTATATTTTCATAATCATATGGTTTTTTACTTTTAATAATTTTTAAAATGCTTTTTTTTTCCCATTTCTCCGAAAAAAAACCGTTTTTTTTTTTTTTGTTAATAACTTTTGCCCGGCGGGGGGAAGGGCACTGTAGAAAAATATTTGTTTTCTAATCTAATATTTCCTTTAAATGGCATTTAATTGTTATTAGGGTCACCGATCTCAATATCTAATTAGGGTCTTTGAAAAATATTTTTCCATTCTCCAAAATGTAAAAGTTGGTAACACCGGATGCAAATCGGACGCGTTCTTGAATCAAGTGAAAAAGGGGGAAATTTTGATCATGGCGAGGAGAACTTTTCGTCGTAAAGCGGAAACACTGGTTCCGTTAGTCTTTAGTTGCCTTCGAGAATGCCGGAGCTGGCGTAACTTAAGTCGGCTCACCTCAATAAAGATTTTGTGAAAGGTGGGGTAGAATAGCAAGGGAAAGGGCCGACATTTCGAGCACCTGAGAAGGACAATGAAATGACAGGTTGTGTATTTACAAATGTGGTGGGTTATGTACCTGTTCATTTAGGTTAGAACCGTGGCAATTGAAAACATTTGTTTATTTTTAAAATGTTCATACAATTTTGTATAAGTTACTTTTTTGTTCAATATGAAAGACTTTAACATTATCATTGGGATTACAAGGACGACATGAATCTAATAAGGGTTTAGCAAAATTTGTTTTACTATGCTACCAACAATATAAATTTAATTTAATATAATTTAATCTTGTTTTAATAGATCTCCCTCTTTGACCTATATATTCATAATTTCAATCATTCCAATTCATTTTGAAAACACCACTATTACCCAATAAGTCTTTCTTATCTTTATTAATAACTAATAGCTTACCAAGATTAATATTATAATACAAACCAAGTTTTATTATTTTCCACAAATTTAGTTTTTCTTTAATTACTTTCTCCCAATTCCTGTACAATGTGAATATGATACAGACGTGATTTCAGGTTATTGAGACTTTGCAAAGAGTTTCTTTTGACAACACTATTTATTGATTGTTTATTGTTAAAGTGATTCAGTAGCCTATAGAGTATTAAGTTTTGACTGAAATATTGTTTACTGTCAGAATTCCTTTGATATAGTCTAAACAATTCTTTTCATAAACTATTTGTGTTTCAGAATGTTATTTAAAACCCCTACAAAAAAAACCATTTGCCTCGATACTACAAAATGCGTAACACTTACACAATAATGTACACATGTTTACTGGCTTCTTATCTCACCAACACTTTGCCCTGAATCAAACATTTTCAAAATATCTAAAGCAATATAAAAATATAGTGTTTATAAGTCTAATGTATAAAAGTTGTCCTCTTTATCATTTTTCTTTCATTTGATTGGAACTAACAATCGCTTTATTTCTTCAGAATCACACTGTAGAGGGCTACATATGGTGATGGATAGTTTGAAGAAGAGAGAGTATAAAAATTGAACCATGATTCATCATTTCCTTTAGCACGTCTGCACAACAGTTTTGAAAAATGAGGATATAAACATTTATACTATTATTGTATGGTTATTAAAATACCAAAAACAATTAATACTCATATTATATAAATTATGATAATTATATTTGAAATAAATAAACTAACTTAGCGCAATCTATAAGTTGTTTATTTGTTACTAATTATCGCCTGTCTTATGGAAATGCCTAAATATATAAGATAAACTGTATCCAGGTACAAATTATGTTATTGGAAAGGTAAATCATTTTTGAAATCGTTTGAATGGTTTCATATTATATCGTATGATATCACATAATTTCTACTAGCAATATTTGTGTTGTCAAACAAATACACTAATATATGTATCCAACTAGTAGAAATATAATATATAAAATAGGAAAAATATATGCTAACTGGTTAAGTACCGTAGTTATTTGCAATAAGTATGGTTATTGAAAGATTTGTGAATTAATCGGGTTTTATTATAATTTTAATTTTGTATAAATAATTAGTACGACAGTATCTATTCGTTTAAATACAGTTGTACAATTTCACTGTCTGTACAAATTTCTGGATTTTAAGAAGGGTGTGCCAAACGTTTAGAAGATTTAGCAAGAGAACATTTAAATATTTATAATGTTATAAATATAAATATTTACGTAATATAAGACTACTTTTAAGATTATAAATAAACTTCAATCAAAATATATTGTTCTGAAACACACTTTCTAAAAAGATTTAAATCTATGATGAGTGCACAAACAGGTATTTCGGTTTCAAATCTACTAAATTATGACGGCTAGAGAAGGGAAACTGTGTTGTTATTTTAAAATATTGTTTACGTGATAGAGGTTGGTTAAACATGCTGGAAACTTCTATCACTTCTTGACTTCTAAAAATATATGTCCTTGAGTATAATAATTAAATTTTGATAACACCGATAGTTTTTCGATTTAGCTGCCAAATGTTCTGATTTTATACACAGATTTTAAAACGTATTTATTCTTTGGATTTTCTATATATTGTATTTGGATTTTTCTCGGATAAATAAAGCAGTTAGTATACAAAATCATGAAAAAGCAATGCTTCACTATTGTGTGATTTGAGTATATAAATATAATTAATATATTCATTCAACGAACACAATTCAGTGAGTGAATTAAAAATTATTTTGGAATTGACTTGTGGTTATAATAAATTCATATAATTAGTACAGAAGGTAGAGTCCTTATTTAAACATATAATCATTTTAATCTTAATGCAATTTATTTTATATTGGTAGCTACCTAATTTTAATTATTATTTTATGTTAAGGTTCGTTCAAACATTGTATTAATTTGACTTAAGTAATTGAATCGCAAAGTAGCTACCAAATATATTTATATTTTTTATTCCAGTTACCATATTCTCTAAACAATTCTGGTACTAATATGTATAAATTGAGAAATAATTTCAGTAGTTTTTGAGCATATATAAAAAGTAAATGTATTATTTAATTTTAAGGGCAGTTATCCCATTTCATCCCTATGACTTAATTAATCGAATTGTAAATTATTTTTGATATCACTTGAGACTAAATATTACACAATATTAGATTTAATAATTGAGATAATTTTACCGAACAAAATTTTCAGTTTTGTACGGTATCACACCGTGGGGGACCTTATATGGGTGGACGTAAATGGTAATAATTCGGTTAATTTCTTCTTTTTATTGACCTAGGGCCTAGCAAGGGTAACATTGTTAACAAATTCCACTCATATAATTTGTTAACACAATTTGAGAGGATCTGATGATGTTGATGTAATCTTACCAAAACCGGTAATCTGCGTAGGATTGTTTGGATAAAGAAATAAGGTAATTTTATAATAATTACATAGTTTTAAAGTTTTTTTTTTCTTAAATACGCCAATCTTTATTATCACTCTATTATTATATTCTCTCATTTGTTATGTTACACACAAAAAGGTCTAAGTATTTACAACATACAAGGTACCTTATATCTAATGGAGTCATTCATTTTATAGTAACATGCATGGTAACTAACTTAATACATAGCTCAGACATTACGAAATAAGTTCCTACTTATGTTATCTACAAACATTTCACATAGTTGCATATGTAACACTATACGTTTGCATAATAATAGAGTTAACCCATATTTAGTTATTAGACATAAAAGTAATTACATTGCGGGAATGATTTCAATTTTGAACTACCGTGATACTGAATAAATTCATTGCATGCTCCTATTCAGCTCAAGTCACTATAACTCAAGTAAGCGACTGGTTTTAGGAAATAACAATAACATATCTGAAAATAACAAAACGATAATAATAAATAATAAATAATAAAAGCTGTGGTGTGGTACCCCAGAGGTGCTCCAATGATGGTGCGTCTAACTTTTTGGGTTGTGGCTTCGGTCCTCGTATCGACGTAAGAAAGTTATTAGCGTGGTGAGGTGGAGAAGGGGTCTTCAATAAATTGTTAAACGAAGAATAGTTTAAATTTCTTTTATTTAAACCATTTAGAAAAAATCTCTCTATGCTGTCACCTTTGTATGTACTAATATAAATGCTTAATGCAACACTGAAAAAACTCTAACCGTACTGCAAAGTTAAAATTAATGTTAACAGTTTTTCTGTCATGGTAACATTTATAATGCCATGGTTACTTTAGAGCTTGAAATACTTGCATTGCTGTAAGGTTTTTTTAATGTTGAGTTTTACTGTAAACTCTAATGTAGTTAATGTCATAGTTAATTTAATATACGTAAAGGCGATGATTGTAGTCACTAAATTAGTTAATGTAACTATAAGGTAAATCTAACGTAATATACATCTAAAAAACGGAATGAAAACAATATCTTAATATGTTCACAATGTTAGCTTACTTACAAGGCATAAAGCAGTGAATTACTTACTTATTTATGCAGTGAACTGGGTTACATCTCTGTACATCCTTTGGTAGCCTTTTCCTGTTTTAGAGTTCAGTTTCTCTTCAGTACTCGGTAGACTAACAAGTAACAAAAAATACCACACCAAACAGATATAACTAAAGTGCTTCATTGTCGATCTTCTAGTTTTTTCATCATACATGGATGATGATGTAGAATCTTTGTTGACGTCATGGGGATTTCAAAATTATATTACAATTTTTAAAGGTAAGTTCAGGTATATATATAAGTTAATACAGTGTTATAATTAGATGCAGTAATTTTAAAAACAACCATAATAAATTCTGTACATATTATTAACGAATTATTAAAACTAAGAATGTTTTTTATTAACAAAAAGTTACTTCAAATTAGCTTAACTACTACTCAAGATAATAAATATCCATATTCAGTCGCAGTAATAATTTAAATTAAGGGGAGTTGGATGGTGAAAAATTTAAAAAATTACCTTTTTTGGTTTTTTATATTCTTTTATTCTGTATCTTTTCAGGATTATTTTAAGACCTTATTTATTAAAATCTGATGAGCCAAAGTGGTTTTATAAGCATTTTTATTAGTGTAAAAAAGTACACTTTTCAGGAAACAATAGATAAAACAGTCCTTCAAGTTAGGCTACACATTTTTGCGAATTTCTGGAATATAAGCTGTTTTGTGACATAAAATGTCGTTTTCCTGTTTTTTTTTTAGTAAATGTATATATACAAAATACATACATACATAATTACTTTTGTAAAATTATGCAAAACATCCCCAGCCGGGATAGTCATATCCCGTCAGCTTGGAAGCGAGCCAACCACCGTTGGCTTTACTTCCGCCCTCCTACCCTCAAACCACAGATATGATTAGATATCTGGTCTCCCTAGCCTAGATTCGAACTCGGCATCTTGTGATCAGAAAGACGCCTCGTTATCCACTAGACTACGGCTTCATGAAAGAAAACTGACAAACTAACAAAACTTCAGTTACTTTACTATCGGTATAAATATTCAGTGTAAAGTAAAAGATAGTTTATCAACACCATCTAGGAGCGGTTATAACAAAAAAGTACCATCATCAGCGCCATCTAGGAGTGGTTATAGGAAGTATGCTTGGTTGTTCTTAAGTTTGAATCTGTATGAATTGTATGTGTGAGACGTTTATAATAATTACTTTAGGAACATGTATCTCCTAAACTAAGAAAGATATTGAGACACCGTTTTTTTTTTTTTTTTTTTTTTTTTTTTTGAAAAAGGACTTTAGTGTGCATGCTTATGGCACAGGACTTTTTGATATTTACACTATTTCAAAATATACATAGTAATAATGTAATATAGAAAAGAAGATTAAGACTGATTAAAGATGAGAATGGAAGTGACCATTACTGTCCTGCAGGGTTTTAGAGGTATTGTACCTAGAATCATTTCTTGAGTAGGCCAATTGTTTTAGTTTTTTGCGTTTTTCCTTACTATGTAACTCCTCTAACTGAAGGACCTCGACAGTTAGTATGCAGGGGAAAGCTTGTCGACAAATTTTGAAATAAAATATCGGAGTTAAGAAAAGCTGTTTCTGTTGTGACAAAAATAACTATTGTTACAATAAACAAACTACATAGTAATTAAAAGCTTAACTAGTGTTATAACTGTATTAGTATGAAGTTCACCACTACATCAACTAACCTTGCAAGGATGTTAGTTATACTGAAACACACAGAGCAATTAATCTTATGATTACAATAACTAATATGAGTGTAATATTTTGTAGATGTATTGCCTAATTTTATTATTTTTGTGGCAATAACAACTAACTTACCAGTAAAGGAACACTACAATATTAAACACTTTACCTAATGTTATATCTACATTAGTTTATATTCACTACTACATTAACTAGCCTTGCGACATAGTTAGTAGTGCCTTAATGTCATAGAAACATTAGGCTTACTGTTAAACTTACATTTGCTACTAAGTTAATAACATTGCTATAACATCTAGAGATCAACAGTAGCTTACTTTAACAGTAAAGCTAACTACCCCCTGCTGACCCGTAAAGAAATATTTCTTTTACCGCAACATTAATTGTGTTGCTGCAAGGATAGAGTTTTTTCAGTGAAGGGCAAGAATAGGTCCCCTTAGAAAATGAGTCAACCCGCGGACGCGATCACTCCCAGATTAAGTATTACTTTTATCAATCCCTTCCAACTATCGTCCCCCATTATAGTATAGCCAATATAGCGTGCCCACTGTCAGGGAGGACTCATGTAACATAACTTAATTACATACATTGTTATTATTACTACAAGGGGAAATGTACTTGCCACAAAACGTAAAAACAACTTGTTTGAATACCACGAAAAAAAATGTGATGTCATTTCTCTTCAAATAAAAAACAATTGGAATACCGAGAAAAACATTTAATACATTATTAAAATTTTAATATTAAATGGTTTTATTTTATAAAAAAAAGCAGCATCTGACGGCCGACAGAAGTGAAAACTGTCATTAATATAAATCGTTGGTTCATTGGTTTAAACTGAAATTTTATACTTATTTGTATCTTGTGCCATTTAAAACTGATATCTAAAAACTAACATAAGCATAATTTTCTATAGTCAAATAATAATGAAATAAATTACGTTAGTCCTTTAATACTAAACCAACACGGGTTGAGAAAGGCTTACTTTATTATAGTTTTAATATACTGTATGCTGTTCAGTATTACATTTAAACAGCTAGTTTGTATCAAACGTTTACCAACATAGTTTTAGATAGGCCTATACCTACTGAACTAGCACACGTTTCTTTAATGCCCTTACACTTATTACCATAGCAACCAAGTTAGGAAATTTAGACATTCCAAAAAATATAAATGACTATGTCCATTTTAGAGGTATAACAAAGTAAACTAATTTAACGCAACTGACAAAAATAGTAAGTGCAATTTCCATTCCAGAAGTGTTAAAAAGTAATGTATTTTTGCACAACTTACAAAAAGAAGAAGCACATTGTCCGTTTCAACGGCAACGTGACGAGATTAAACCCATACAATTATTGAGTTCAATCCTTTGAATTTACCACTACCTATTTTATTCCGTCGATTACTTCTTCTTTTGAGATCAGCTGTTACATTAAACTTTTGGTTTATAATAGTACTTGAGAAGAAGAAGAAATCATCGATGAAATCAAAGACGAAAAGCGTCTCGCGTCTCGCGAGTTTGTATATTTCAATTCATCAAAAAATGCTCCTAAATAAGTTTTAACTTCAAATTATTAGGATTAGGATTCAAGTTATTATAGTGTTCTATGAATGGAAATACAAGTACTCAAATATATTAATATAGAAGCTAATAAACAAACAACCACCATAGGTAAGTAGTATGCTTACTACAATCTTGACATAGGAAAACGCTGAATCTAAGAAAGAAGGTTCTTTGTACTGTTATTTTTCTAAACTGTAAAAGAGGCAAAACAATTTTTACAACTTATAGATATAATCTTTATTATATTTTACTGCACCATAAATATATTAACTATATTAAATGTATTATATACTGTTTTTTTTAGGTAAAAACTGCATTGTAAATTGACTTACCGAAATCATAAAAATATATCATTTGTTAAGAAAAGCAAGACCTCAACGAGTCAATGCAAACATTCGGTACACAAATTATAAATATAACCCTGATAAGATTATAAATTATTTATTAAGTACTTCGTATTTACATTTATTAATTCTTGCAGGCTTTTGAATAGAAAGGATGTTATTGACAGGCTAAATAACTGATTGACAACCAACTACTTAGTCAATTTATTAGTCGGTATTTGAACATTGACAGGACGTCAATTATAAACAGTGCAAATTACACGCCATGGTAACTACACGACAGCACTAAATCAATTTATTAATTCTGTCAGACAAAACAGGTGTTGTGAATGAGAAGTTATGTATGACCGGAGTGGAACCGTGCATTTACATGAATGTCACATTACATCGCGATTTATCTATCCTACTTTTAGTTTTGATGGTTCTAATGGATTGTATTTATATCTCGAGTAATAGGTACGTTTAAATTACATATTCTTTATGTGATGAGGGCGTCAGGAATATCGGAGGAGCGGCTTCCAAATTATTTCGCAAAAGAGCCCATAGCAAAGAACTTATTTTGGTTTATGGAATGGAAAATATTATCGGATAAATATGCCGTACCTTTTGATGAAGCAATATCAGAGCAATGGGGGTGGAAGGGTCAGATGATTGCTGTTGTCAAAGCTATTCGTTTACGCAGTAAACAAGTTTGTTGCGATGGCCAGCCTTTGCCATTCTATTTATAAAACATAAGATTTGGAACTAGGTACTATAACTTACATTAATGATTTTTGAAGTTATACTTCTTTACGCCCGTTGTAATCGGGATGGGGTGTCGGTCGAGAAACCGCGTTAGGAGTGAAATCCTGCAGTGCCTTTTTATACCTTTCTTCGTATATACGTTTACTTTCCTATACTTCAAAACTTCGGATTGATTTGAAACTTTGCACACTTATCAAGGACCGATGACAATGCAATATCAATTTTGTTGGGTGTAGTAAGTGAGCACTGATCATGGTCCCCAGAACACGGCGTGATTTTCACCCCCTTCAAAAAGTCGGATTGATTTGAAACTTTGCACACTTATCAAGGACCGATGACAGTGCAATATTAATTTTGTTGGGTGTAGTAAGTTAGCACTGATTATGGACCCCAGACTAACTGTGACCAACCAAACAAATGCAACGATAGTATTCATAAGCGTATGTAACAAAGAAGGAAAAAATGTGATATTAATTTTAAAATATGCCTTCAGTGTTGGTTAGTGTTTTTATAAAAGATACTCACTATACCTCGTGCAAAGATTCGTGGCGGCTGAGAGCTTAGGACGGTCGGGGAGGTGTTCCTACCCCTAATTAGCAATCGCTCGGCTCAAGACGCAGTCGGTACAATTTTTTGCATTTCGCCATAAAGTGTAAAAGTAACGTCATTTTTGTAATCTGCATCAAATAACAAGAACACTTAGTACAAACACGATATAATTGCGATGCTATTAAGTATTCACTTTATTTTAAAATAAGACAGTTTACAGAACAAGATATATTTTTAAGAATATTTACAAACTATAGCTATTTACAATTAATTTTGTACTTGAAGTGTTATCCAGATTTTCACAGGAGCTGAAGGTGAAACCATATCCTGAAAAAGGAAATCTGTTTAGCCACATGTAGTTTGTCAGAAAACAGATTTTCCTGCAACATTTATCATGGTAGAATAAAACTTGAACACAAAATTTAACAACTAAAACTTTTACTACGTCAAACGCGTTTCAACGAAAATGTCGCTATCTTTAGTGCGCATGAGCTAATGAACACTTATCTCACTTAACATATAAAATGACAGATATAGGTGCTATGGCTAAGCGTTTTTTTAGATGTACATTGTGAGCCTAAAGTAGAAAACTCAAAAGTGTTGAAAAATAAACCAAACACATTAGGTGCTTGGGAAACTTTTTTTATTAACAATTACTGTAATATTAATTAGGTAATGTACAAAATTCTTTATTAATGTACTAAAAGTTTTTTAGAAAATAAAAAATAGAAAAAAATAATATTAATATCTAGTATTCTAAAAAATATATTAAGATTACCTCACAATATCCCAAATTATATGTTGTATTTAGAGTCAGGTTTCCAAAAAATATTTGTATTCACTTTGCAAATGCATTTTAAGTATGTTCTGAGAGTCGTGACTATGCCAGAACACAGACTTCCTTTTATAATGGCAACAGAAATAATAAATAAATACAATTTATTGGTTTCAACAGTGGATAGGGTTAGGAGAAAAACATCAGGTTAGTTTGTTGTCAAATTTAAAATGAAAAATTATTGGCCGGATTGGATGGGAAGGGTAATAGAGGCAATATACAGAGATATCACAAACAATTGTTTACAAAGAACAAGGCTAGCAACATACCATACTCTATACCGTACCCTAGAGTTTGACCAAGGAGATAAAACATATTTTAAAGATGACTTTGACATATCAACAATAGGGTGGATAATGAAAACTAGATCGGAAGTAGTTAATTTAAATTACAAACCCTGGATGGCAGACAGAAATAATCTATGTTCTTTATGTAATTTAGGTGAAAATGAAACAGTCTTTCACTCTGTAGCGGTGTGTCCCATACTTAGACAAATTCGCAAAAAAATGGTTTGTTAAAGAAATAATAAGTCAAGGGGAATTTGAATCCTATTTAAATGCAAGGATTGGCGCTGTCTTGCCAAATACCTGAGAGAGGCTTGGGCCTATAGATGGCCGTTGATAATCGAATTTAATTATTGAATTTAACTATGATGTCCAACATTCTTTTCCTTATGAGTGGGTAGAAAAGATGATTTCTTAAATAAATGTTAATATTATGTATTATGTTAGAATAAGATAACTGTATTAATGATAAATATGTAAAAAAACCTGGATTTTTTTATTTTTTAAAAGAAGTTTATATTTTTTATGTTTATTACATTTTCAAAGAAAAAAAAAATTGTTAATTGTTTAAGTTAGTGCCAACCTGAAGGACGGTCGGCAGACCATTGCCTAAGAAGGTGTTTATTTTATAAATTCTGTAAATATTTTATGTATATCACAATAAAAGCACTATTTCATTTCATTTCATTTCATATAATATTAGTTAAGTAATATTGTTTAAATTATATAGTCAATGATAGGCTAGTTAGAATAATAACGCTAGGCAGTTGTTATAGCCTTGTCACTATTGTAACGTACATTTAAGCCACGCCCCTTTAGTTTAAGCCATGTAGGTCTAGTTTTGTGTAAATATGACACACTGTTGGTTGGGTTAGTTATAGCTTGATTATTGCCGCTCGTGCATCACTGAAGATGGCAACATTGTCGTTGAAACGCATTTGACTTAGTAAGTGTATTAGTTGTAAGAATTTGCAATAAATTTGTATTCCATAAATTTATATCTCACAATCAATAGTTATGTAGTACAATAATAGTACTCGTACTGTTTAATTTTAATAAATAAATATATATTTAAAACCTTAATCACACCGAAATAATTATAAAAATTTGAAACGGTTTGAAACGTATACTGTTTTGTGTATATTTTTCAAATGAGTTATTTCAAATGCAAGCAATTGTTTACATCTTCTGTACTTATAAATTTAGAAACTTATATTATACCTGCCCTCAGAACAAGAGAGCCCTACCGTAAACAAGGAAGGGATTATATAAGACACTAACACTTCCAATAAGTTATGCAAACACAGGCTGGGCTACTGCTACGTACTTTACACTTCCTTCTTGGGTTTATTTTCCTACTTTATTGTTTTTATTTCCACGCTCTACTGAATTAAACATTATTTTATTTTTAGCCCTAGCCATCTTGCTACTCGCATGCCGCACCAAAACACAAAACATGTTGACCAATTTGACAGGCTACCAGAACTTTCTGAATACTAAAGACGTTCTCATACTAGTAAGTACCTGGAGACCGAGCTAAAGCTCAATTATAAGCAGGGCTATGATTTAAATAATAAATATTGGATTATTGAGTTTTGAGGTTAGGCCTATAACATTAAACAACTAAATAAAGGGTATATACAACATTAGGCTTACCTGTAATAAAAATACAGTTTAAAGGATTAACCACAATCTCAACGCTATGCCTCAGAAATAAGTCAGGCCTAAATTAAAGTATTATTTCAATATCGATTTATTCCTAGGGCCTAGTTCGCTCACGTCAATAACTACTATTATTGCAAATTTCCGTGAACATCGTTTTGGGTTGGCCTATAACATTAAACAACTAAATAAAGGGTATGTTTATTATGTATTCGTTGCCATGGTAACTATAAATAGATACAACATTAGGCTTACCTCTAATAAAATATACAGTTTAAAAGAAAGCAGATGATTATTGTAATGACATTGAAAACATTTGCATCAGCTGTGCTTTGTATTGTTTAAAATGGACAAATTTCACTTTTTAATTTAATAAAAAGACGTAGAAAACGAATTTTCCCAGACTGGTGACCATTTCCAATCGATTTCTCGTGGCCAAAAGCCTAATATAAAATCAAAAAATCCAAAATCCTTAGACGGAGATTCCAGATCCATTTAGCAGACAAACAATTATCTCTCGCTTTAGAAGATAAGATTAATCCGAAATCTTCTAGACACCTGTAATCTCCTGGATACAGAATAATTCCAAGTTTACAATTTATCCGATAATTCTTGTTATATTTGTCTCATATTTGAAATAGAAAATAATATTGAAGACTGCGTTGATTTATACTGGAAACAATTGTTCGATTAGCAATGCCACAAGTGTAAACACTAATTATTTAATTGCATGGTTATTATTTCCAGTGAAAGGCAGAAATGTAATTATTCATAGACTTACATTAAATTATAGTTTTGTTCAACTTTTATTCCAACTAAACTGGAAAGGGGAATATGTAAAGAAAGTTCTAAATTAATTGGGTCAACAAAGGTTTAATACAAAAATAATCGTTTTAATAATGTAAATAAATTTAAAGCATTTATTTTATTTAGTGCATGTCCTTCCATGCATATTGCACTGTATAGAAAATAATTAAAAGACAAAAAGCCACGTAGAAAACTTCAAAGATCTTTGGGTGATAAAATAAGGTAAATTTTTTTACAAACAACTTTTTTTAAATTAAAAATTGGGTCTGCGTCGGCCCAGACGGTGGAAGTTATATTTCTTTGGCCATTCGTATACTTTCCTATAATTTTTGAAAAAAATTTCCCAGCTGGGGATCGAACCAGGGATTCTAGCGTGGAAGGCGAGTGCGTTAACCACTCACCCACCGAGACTCTTGAGGTCTCTCTTGTAGATAAAAGGTATAAAAAGGCACTTTCCGGATTTTACTCCTAACGCGTGACGCAGTTTCTCGACCGACACCCATTGCCGATTACAACGGGCGCAAAGAAGTATAACTTTAAAAATACGGTGTTTGTTCATTTTTTTAAACCCATAATACAGAGGAATTATGTGACAAAACTACAGATATGTCGCACATGAAAAATGAAGTTGATAACAGATAATCGAAAATCATCATAGAACACAGGGTTGTCAATAAAAAATTGAAAGTTGGCCACCATTTTAGAATATAAAAACATTAAAAACTGTACTTCAAAATGAAAACTTGTAGCCTAATAAACAGAGGGATTTCTTTAATCAACCATTTGTACAGTGACATACAACAGCTGATATTGAACATATGTATGATGGTTTAAAAAATTAACGAAAACCGTATTTGTTGATTTAAAAAAATTATTTGTTTGTCTAATAAAATCCATTATTAGTGTTGAGAGCGTTTCCATTGGTTCATAATGTTTCCATACCATCCGCTCAGTTAGGGTGTTTTTAAACCTTTATTCCCTTTTAACTTTTAAACGGTTAGTCGAATAAAAGAAATAACTTGTAAAACCCGCCGTCATCATAAAATACATTGTGTTCAATAAGAAATTCGAAAGTTTTCCGCCATATTGGAAAATGGGGGCAAATTTTAGTAATTCCAAATTACTATTTTAAATGGTCAAATAAAATTATGTGTTGTCATATAAAGATTGTTGTACATCTTGTACTTTTGGAGATCAAAATGGTGGCCCAGTTAAAATGGACATCCTGTATACGGTCGTGAGCTCTAACGCAATAAAACAAAATCGTAACCAAATTTAAATCCATCCTGGGAAAACGAGAGTTTTAGGAAACCAGGGAAAATAGGAGCAAATCTCAGATAATTCAATGTTCGTCTTGTCTATGAGCAAGCGGACAAGTTCAAGGACGCGTGGAGATAGACAACGTCAAAAAAAGAAAAAAATATACGAATAATTGGAACAAATAATATAAACTAATAAAAAATAAACAGGAATCAATTATTTGTATTTGTGATTGTAATTAATTGCAATAAAAAGTGTGTTTAATCTTAATACACAGTAATATATCAAATATATACGGTACGAGTTTCTATACACACATATTGACACAACATGTTATGTAAATAGTAACGTGCACTTGCTACATATTTAGAATCAACAAACACCAACACATATTGCTCTAGTTAGCGTCGATGTAATTAAATGTGGGTGTCAGAGATTTATTCTATCTTATGTTGGTAATACTGGAAGTGGAGATAGAGTGTGTCTTTCTTTTTTATTATTTATGGTAGTATTCATATAGATCAGATGTTATTATTTGATTTAATAAATATTATTCTAGCTATACAAAAGAAGTCTGAAACTAAGAAGAGATTAAAATATAAGTTATTTATATTAATATATTCATTTTATTTTAATCGTACAGAATCCATATACATATATATGCAGATAAAATGCGCATGTGTACAAGGTTCATAAAAGCTTAAAAATTTTCATTTTTAAACTTTAAATACAATATATATTTAGTTGACAGTTATTATTACAATATAAAAGTTAATAAATGAAAAATATAACCCAAAATATTTTCTAAAATGTTGTCATTTTCATTTCTTACAATTAAAAAGTTTTACTAGAATACATTGGTTATAATTTTATAACGGCAGTTAATTGTTTTGATGTTTATAAAATAGAATCGTGATAAGTTTGAAGTATTAATTCATATATTACTCACACAAGATTTATCGAGTTAATTTATATATTTCCGTTACGTAAATTAGTTTTATGCCATGCGATCTATAAGAGCCTTTGTCCTGACTGTGACTGACTGACTGACGCAGAACCGGCGTGAAGCAAAAACTACTTAAGATACAAATACGAGAATTTAAAGGTGTATTATTATTGGGCCATGCACGCATAGTAAGAAAGGATTTAGCAAAATTGTTAGTTTAAATTGTACACATAGGGACAAACATGTGGTTTACTCCTAGCCCTATATCAGATGAAACGCCTGTCCGCATCAAAAGCTTAGCAACACATGTTTGTTTACATTCATTGCCATAGCAACCAACTTGGAAAATTTAGATTCAGTTTATTATTCGACACAACCAACAGCCTTTTTAGATTAGATTTACAAACTAAAAGCAAAAACAAAGAAAACTGCTTACTGTATTTTCAAACATCTCTTGTTACTTTTATTATAACCTAGCTGACCCGTACGGCGTTGCCCGTGGTGGTTGGTATTTTCAGTCTTTTTAACGTAATTTTATTCTTTTTAAGTGTTCAGTCAGTGAGTGGTATTTGGCTTTTATATATATAGATCTTAAATAATAAAAGCACTATTGTCATAATAATAAAAGATCTGAAATTATGATTTTAGTAACTTTGATCCCCCCAAACCCCTCCTAAAATTTCGAAATTTTTCATACCCTTTCTTATTGAGCACCTATAGCCCTAGAGGAAGCTACATACCAAATTGCATTCCAATCCATTCGGTAGTTTTGAAGAAATCGTTTTTTAACAACTTTGATCCCCCCAAACCTCCCCTAAAATTTCGAATTTTTTCAAACCCTTTCTTAATGAGCACCTATGGCCCTAGCGGAAGCTACATACCAAATTTCATTCCAGTCCATTCGGTAGTTTTGAAGAAATCGTTTTTTAACAACTTTGATCCTCCCAACCCTCCCCTAAAATTTCGAATTTTTTCAAACCCTTTCTTAGTGAGCACCTATGGCCCTAGAGGAAGCTATATACCAAATTTCATTCCAATCCATTCGGTAGTTTTGAAGAAGTCGTTTTTTAATAACTTTGATCCCCCCAATCCCCCCCTAAAATTTCGAATTTTTTCAAACCCTTTCTTAGTGAGCACTTATGGCCCTAGCGGTAGCTACATACAAAATTTCGTTCAAATCCATTAGGTAGTTTTGAAGAAGTCGTTTTTTAATAACTTTGATCTCCCCAAACCCCCACTAAAATTTCAAATTCTTTCAAACCCTTTCTTAGTGAGCACCTGGCCATAGAGGAAGCTACATACCAAATTTCATTCCAATCCATTCGGTAGTTTTGAAGAAGTCTTTTTTTAATAACTTTGATCCCCCCCCCAAACCCCCCTAAAATTTCGAATTTTTTTAAACCCTTTCTTAATGAGCACCTATGGCCCTAGAGGAAGCTACATATCAAATTTCATTCCAATCCGTTCAGTAGTTTTTGAGAAATCGTGATGAGTGAGTCAGTGAGTCAGTGGGTTTTGGCTTTTATATATATAGATAAAACTTCTGATTTGGATTCAAAACTTTTAAAGTAATTTTAAGTTATGCACGCAATAAACCTAAACACGTTTATTTGCAACCAATTTAGAATCAGGCAATTAATCTTAACAACTAACTATTATTTTTAGGTTAGGTAAAACCAGACAAAAGGCTTACTGCATTATAAGTCAAATATCGGGTGTTATCTATAGGTATAAAATCCAAATACCACTCACTCACTGACTCATCACGAAATCTCAAAAACTACTGAACGTATTGCAATTAAACTTGGTATGTAGCTTCTTCTAGGGCAGTGAGTGCTCGCTAAGAAAGGTTTTAAAACAATTCGAAATTGTAGAGGGGGTTTGGGGGTGTCAAAGTTACTAAACATTCCCATAAGAAATACATAGTATAATATATTTATTGATATATTTTTTTGTTAATGTACATTTAACTTTGATTTGTCTGTGCGAGCAAAGCCAGATCGGGCCAACTAGTATATTATATTGTTTCCTTAAGTTGGTAATATCAAAATTTGTTTGAAATGTTGATTATTGATTATTTCCATATTAATTAAAACACTGGCCGAAATTTGAATTGTTGATGTTGGCCGTGTCTATTGCGTTCCTCTGTCTTACATAAGCTATGTGTAGGTCACCGCTCAATGTAATTTCTATGAAAATATTAGAGTATACAATAATCTGTTTACATCGGCTTGGCCATGCGTCGCCGTTGGGGTTAGTGCGAGTAGGGTCGAACCTTGGGTCGCCGGAATACTACCCCCCGGAAAAGTACCCCCCCAAGCAGGTTCCTACGTCATTTTGACGTCAGAGATCGGGGGGGCAGTTTTCCAGTCACGCACACTCAAGTTTCGATATAATTAGAAAAAAAAAAACTAGAGGACTAACCTAAACTGTTTAGTCACAGTATGTTGCCGATAACAGTATAATTGTAGGAACCTGCTTGGGGGGGGGGGGTAGTTTTCCGGGGGGTAGTATTCCGGCGACCCGCTTTTGCTAGGAGGGGTAGTATTCCAGTCGCGGGCACGGCTCCCATATTGGTTAGTTGGCAGATTTCGTGACGTCGCGTTTCACCTGGGGGGTAGTTTTCCGGGGGGTAGTATTCCCCATCCCCCGAACCTTTACCTTCTATCTGGAACAAGACAAGTGATGTATACAGCAAGTAAAAGTGAAATATGCGTGAAAGTACGAAAGAGACTATTGTACTAACCGTTCAAAAAACATCGATGTAATGTACTCTTCGCATACTTAAGCCAGCGTTAAACTCAATGTTTATTTTGTACATTACGTACTAAATATAAACAAACAATGTCTATGTTGAAATATATGCAGGGCGATCCGCATAATGTTTCGAACACTTTCTAAGTTGATTCCACAAACAAAAATAATGTAAAAAGTTCATACAAACTTAGGTCCGGTAATGCTTCGTTATAGAAAGTAACAGTTCCTGAAAGATTTCGTCCGCTTTTCAAATTCCCTGTAGAAACGAAGACTACGGAAATATGTAGGGCGTTAATTAATTCGTAATATTTAATTTATTTTAAGTTTTAAGTAAATTGAGCAGACAAATTGAATAAAATAAGTCCCAGCTTTTTAACTACAATATTTTTTAGATATCAGATATTTGATTTAAATTGGATTTTAATTACAAATATGTTATGATTAACTGTATATACTGAATACTGTTTTTTGCTTTAATGAAAAATTATTTTTTTAAAGTTTGTTTGTTTTTTATTTTTCCTATTTTACATAATTATTAGAGTTAAATACTCTACAACACGTGTTAAAAAGTGTATGGGTTTGTACCAATCTCACAAAGTTAATGTCCTAAAAACCTACAGAAAACGTGTTTTTTTACACCGAATTTTGCGTCACCTATTTCAAAGTGTAGGTTTTTAATACATTAATTTTGTGAAATTGGTATAAACCATAAACTTGTCAAATACAACTTGTAGAGAATTTACCTCTTAAGATAATTATGTAAAATAGTACAATAAAAATAAACACAAACTTAAAACAAAAAATACGTATTGCGTTCAAGCAAAATACAGATGAAAAATAATCATAACATTTTTGTAATGCAATTATAGTTTAAGTTTAATATGTAGTTACAGATCTGAGTCCTATTTAATTCAACTAGTCTGCTCATCTATATATATATAAAATTCAATGTATGTCCGTCTGTTTGTCCTTAATGCGTTACCAAACCGTCCATCCGATTGCTTTGAAATTTTGCATAGTTACACAGGTTAACCCAGGGAAGGTTTTAGGCCATTTACCAAGGTCCTAGGACATTAGAGCTACGCCCCAGTGGCCCTCAAAGTTTCAATGTTAATCTTATGGAAGGTCAATCTTAAGGAAGAAGAAGAAATATTTTTATCAGGGGCAC
Organism: Philaenus spumarius; assembly: GCA_018207615.1. Taxonomy (NCBI): domain Eukaryota; kingdom Metazoa; phylum Arthropoda; class Insecta; order Hemiptera; family Aphrophoridae; genus Philaenus; species Philaenus spumarius. The sequence goes on from JAGFPH010003006.1 coordinate 85,910, forward strand.
GAAAAACAGCTGTTCGTATGAAAAGCTTAAAATAGCTGATTTTGATCAACAGTTGATTTTGATCAACAACTGATTTGGATCGAAAACTGAATATTATTTTAGGTTAGGTAAATCAAGCAATAGCAATAGCAAAGCATTGGCGGGTCCGCTAGTTTTATATAAAACTAGCTGCCCGACCCGGCTTTGCACGGTTAGACAAATCAAAGTTGAATGTATATTAACAAAAAATATATTATATCAATAAATATATTACACTATGTATTTCTTATGGGGAATTTAGTAAATTTTACCCCCCAAATCTCCCATAAAATTTAGATTTTTTTTTTAACTCTTTCTTAGCGAGCACCTAGGGCCCTAGAGGAAGCTGCATAATAAATTTCATTCCAATCCAATCGGTATTTCTTTTTAGTAACCTTGGCAACCACAAATCCCCTTAAAGTTTCGAATTTTTTAAAAACCCTTTTTAGCAAGTACCTAGGGCCTTAGAGGAAGCTACATACCAAATTTCATTCCAATCCATTCGATGGTTTTTTCTAGTAACTTTGACCCCCCAAACCTCCCCTAAAATATAATTTTTTTTAAAAAAAACATTGTTAGCGAGCACCTATGGCGCTAGGGGAAGCTACATACCAAATTTCATTCCAACCCGTTCCATGGTTTTAGAGAAATCGTGATTTTGTAAATTTGATCCCTCCAAACCCCCCTAAAACTTTGAAATTTTTAAACCCTTTCATAGCGAGCATCTATGGCCCTAGAGGAAGCTACATACCTAATTTAATTCCAATCCGTTCGGTAGGTTTTGATAAATCGTGATTTAGTAACTTTGACCCCTCAAAACCCCCCTAAAATTTCGAATTTTCGAAACCCTTTCTTAGTGCGCGTCTAGAGCCTTTAAAGAGTATTAGTGCCAAATTTCATGTTTGTAGGCCACGTGGTTTTTGAGAAACTGTGATGAGTCAGTGAGTCAATGCGTCAATGGTATTTGCCTTTTATAAGTATAGATAAATAGAAATAATACATATTCCTTAATACACCTTAATACATATTCCAGAAAGGATTTGTTTCCGAGAGAAATCTGAAACACGGACGAAATCTTTCCCCAGCTACACTGACAAAGCATTCCCTAACCTATGTTTACATGAGCACTTTGCAACAATTTTGCTAGTGGAATCAGCTCAGAACATGCAAATTGCCCTGTATAATTAGTTTAAACTGTGTTTTTACATTCTGGTTTTAACCATACAATTTCACTCTTAAGACATTTCATTCCATAAATATATTATATTGTTAGGTGCGTTTATTGAAACAAAGTAATAATACTCACAAACTATATTTATCATTTAAGTCAGTAAGAGCATGGACTACATGTATATGTGTATCAAAGTGTGATAAAAAAAGAGTTAAATGAGTGTAAGAAGGAAATATAATTTTTTAAAGAATAACAAAATCTTTGCCACCAACTTACAAGAGGTGATAATACCTAACGAAATCCCTTCTTTTATCTTTAAAAAATGTTATTGTGGTTCAGATATACTGCAGCATCCCATGATTTTATCTTTCTTTATGACTTAGTTTTGGACCGAGTCCATAAAGGATTTTCCACTACGAAATAGAGAAGTTTACAACAAAATTTTACATTTTGTAGCTATTTGTACCATGAGTCTCACAAAAGGAATTTTAGAATATTATTTCAAAAGTAATTTTAGTAAATCGGAAACCTAAGAATAGTTCAACTACGTAATCAGTTTAACTAGAAACGAGGTGGAAATGTTCGTTTTGACGAATAAATGAAACAGAAAAGATAGCTGCTGGTTTAGTTACAAAACGATCAGTTCGGAAAGCCAGTTCTGTGTATTTTAGTATTTATTTTCTTTTACCATTTATAATTTCTGTTAGCGGCATAGATTATGTTATAAATGGAATGTTTTGTACATTATGAATGTTGGATTATATAATGTTTTGGTGGCATTTACTTTGAAAATATAAGGCCAATAATAACACAACAGAAACATCTCATAAGATGCATATTGAAAATGCGTAGAAATATACATTTCACTGTTTAGGCAGTGGAAACTCCTTCCTTTGAGACATCTATACAGTATATATATCTTATCTTTGTATATCCCACTTGTACGTTAGACTTAGACAACGTTTGACTTACACCACGAAATTTGGCATATAAGTATAAATAATTTCCACTTAGTAAGTCTTTATACCATCCACTTTGATTTTGCTATCGCCAAACTAAATAAAGAGTTGTGTAATTCATTTAGGCGAGCTGTAGGTGAATCAGTAACACATTTTTACAAAAACAAACAAATATAACAAAATTAAAACAACTCATATTATTCAATATAATAATTGTATTCACAAAACAACACATCTTATTCGTGTTTTGAATTATCAGAAGCCACGTTCTGCTGAAATAAAACATTCGGAACAAACCCTGATTGTCTAGTTGGAATGTTACCATTGCAACCAGGTGGGAAAAACGTTATCGGAGTCCCGAGTTCAAGGTCGCTCGTATCCACGTCGTCGTAATCAGAGTCGTCAAACGATTTATTAGTTTTTATTAATTGTTTAACTTGAAGATTTGCAGTACAATCTTCGGTTGGGAAAAATGTTATCGGTGATCCAACTTCAGCCTGATTCAGACCATCCTCGCAGTCTGAAGAAGTGGACTCCTTTAACTGTCCTTGAGTAAAGTTTGAGGGGAGACAAACTGTAGGACTTCTTTCAGTTAGATAAAATGGTTTTTCCGTAGAAATAGACGCGGAAATGTTTGCTTGTGCTTGTTTTGTGAAGAGAGTAGTATCAAAATTGCTGGTTACTGGAACTGTAGTTTCAACCAATGAAGCGGGTGTTGATGATGTTCTTGTAACTGTTGATTTCTTCAAGTCTTCAGAATATATGTTTGGATGTACAATTCCACTGACTTTCTCTAAATTTGAAGTTGTACATTCATGTATATTTGAATACACATTATCCTGTATATTTTCTTCAGTTGATTTAGAACCGTTTGTACTTTCTTGTTTACTTAACTGGATATTTTTAGCAGCACCTTTATCTTTCATAAGTTCTTTTTGGGTTTGATTTGTGTTCGTGTTGTTTATAATCTCAAAGATATCAGTAAGTAACTGTACCCGCATTGGATTAGTCTTCTTTTTATTTTTATTCAACTTTGCAGTGCCTTTATTGTCTTTAAGGTGTACTTCAGTTTTATTTTCTATCCGATTTTGTACGTTTTGGTAAAACGTTTCATCCAGCAGGCCTTTAGTATTTTCAATTGTATTCACATAAATATTAGTTTCTTCAGGGCCTTTGTACTCCGTAAATCCTTTTGATCGGTTCTGTGAAGGTAGATGCATGTGTTTTTGAATAATCGTCACATTATCTCCAACTATAAAATTAAGATAAATACTGCAACTCGGGTTGAGATCACGTGTGTAGTTGTGTTCGTCCTTCGACTCAAATAACGCATCATTATTACTAAGTTGGCGTATGGTGGGATTTGTGTCGTTCTGTTTATTGTTGTCATTCATCGACCTATCCAAATCTGAAAGGTTGTATTTTCTGTAATAATTTCGCTTTTCTTGTAAGTGATTGAGCCCTGAAGAGGATAAAAAGTTACTGTATACTTTATCAATGTTTTCGTCAGAGATTTCCTCGTCTTCAACCTGTAACGAAACGGAAATAGTATGACGTACAAAATGACGGTTTTACTGAGATATAAACTTTAGTATTAACATATGAGTCAGAAGTCACAAAGTTTTCTGAGGCTATATTGTTTTCGCTTTACATACTTAAACATGAAATTAAATCCACAGTAATTGCTGACAATTATCATGTTCTAGTAGTTTGAAATTATTATTTTAGATTTGAACTTACTTTTGGTTATAAAAATAAAATTTTAATTTGTTGATAATGCGTATATAGTTTCGCATTTTATCTCGTCTTAAACGTGGTTCAACTGATGAACATAGACTATAAGTAAATTTAATTTTACAAAATACTAATATTTATAATTACTAATTATTTATACCCAAAGTCAATGTCTGCAATTAAATTCGATTATTTCCTTTTAATAGCTTGGATATACAAAGTTTCCGTTGCAACATTAAATTACTTTAAAACATAATTTGTATGTATTAAATAAACACTATTACATGTTTGGTTCAATTGAACAATAATTTGATCCCACAGCTGAACCGCTCTGGCGTAAGTTGAGCGAATTTCCCAAAATTAAGTTTATGTCTTTTAGGGTTTCAACTAATTATTTGGGAAATTGGTCTATTCACGAGGGCGCTGAATAGCTGCCTACGGGTACGAAATATATTAGTAGAATTTATCTGCAACTCATCCACCTGCCACGGCTCACATGCTCGTACAGGAAACACTCGCTTTTGCGAGTTTGCACCTGGACCATGTAGCTTCGGATTGTTGACTGATTCGCTTCGCCTGAAGTGGACAAACTCGCTTGCATAGTACTCATAGGGTACTTTTGTTTTATTTTACAGCCTATAAGCTTGTGTAAAAAAAACAATATGTGGAGAATAATCTCCTACGTTTATTTTTTTAGATAAAACACCAAACTAAAAACATTTATAAAAATAACGTATGTACCAAATTTCAACCAAATCGGACATAAAAATGCGGCCTTTAGAGTACGAACACATATATACAATAAATGTTCAATGACACCCCAAAACGTGTTCTGTGGCCTATGATCGATTCTGTGGCCTGTGGAAATGCACTAATAAAGTGCCAGTTCCTTTGGTTTTTTGACCTAAGCCATTTATTTACAGATTATTATAGAAGGTATTCATAAAAAGTGTTAAAATAATATTGAAAATTTTGATATGACGCTTGTTAAACATGCTCAGATTTCGAAAAGCTCATCTACTCCCATAATCTAAGCAACAATTTAATTTCCCATTGGGCTGTAAGTTACCCAAGCAAAAATTATTTAGCAATCAAATTTCAGTCAAACGATGTTGGTAATATTTAAAACATTTTGAACGTGCTCAATGAACGTCTACTACGATCTCTGCTAGTTGTTTTCCAGGAAATCATTTACGTCGCTAGCAATAAGGGTCGTATGAAAAATTGTTTCGGAAAAAAGTTAGTTGAACTCATTCAGTACTGTGGTTATCAAGACAGTTATTGATTGTTTTTACCTTTTAATACTATTTTCCACTTCGTGGATGGGTTTGGGTTACCAAAAAAACTTTTAATGACAATTTTAAAAACAACTTTAAACCGTCGCAATATTTTTATATTTATGGAGTTATAGCGATTTCTCAAAGAAATGTTCCTTTTTCTATTATCTTTTACACATTCTGCCCAACAACACCCTCGGTAACGCCGTCTCTGTACTTTATGTACCACTCTGTAAATAATTTGTACAAAATTCCGTTATCATATTTATTTATATGAATATACATAAACTTTAGAACTGTCAATGGTGTAGGGTTCAAAGACAATCAAACAGAAAACCAGGTAGAAACTGTTCGGCAATCTTACAATGGTACAATATCTAGAGAACGAAGGGTTTTCGGGTCTGTGTTTACATGAACTTTTTTCTTTATTTTGAACTATTCCCCGAAGTTTGGCACTTCACTTTTGGGTCACCCTGTATATGAAGGTATTTATTTTATTCCAAAACCAAGATACTAAATCGATGACGATTTCTAGGTGGCGTCAAAAGAAATCTGATCAAAATGACTAGGATGATGACTTTTAAAAGACAAGAAATTCACTAACTTTTACTAAGTCTTATAACAACTAAAAGTATAGGAGGGATCCTGGCCACTTGATTCATTTTGACAAAACATGGCTAACCTTTAAACTTAGAAACAATATAAACCTATATTATTATTTTCAAACTACTACATACAAGTTTAAATCCCACATTTTATAATTTATATTAACTATGATTGTCTTTCCAAATTGTCCTTACATTATTTTCAGATGGGATATTGGAGTACCTTATAACACGTCCAGACAGGCTGACCCAAAGAAAACATAAACTTAGTAACAAATTTAAAAGTAAACTTTGCATTTTATAAAGTCACACAAATTTTACTAAAATTGAACACAATTTGATTACAGTTGTAAATTGTATTTACTAATTAGTTTCCATAGAAACTTTCAATAATTGTCTTAATCAAACAATTCAACCAGAAAGCGTTAACCCTCTATCTGGCAAAGAGTACCTGGGATACTCTTTTAAAGCGTCACCCCATTGGCAAAGAGTACCTCAGGTACTCTTTTAACAAGCATTTTTTAAATCAAAGTTTGCGAATCTAAAGTAATATTTAAATAATTCATATTATATATCATTGTACGCAGAGCATTCTAAAGATTAATTTGGTATATAGTGTATTACATTGTGACACATAATAAACACGTAAAAAATATACAAATTCACGCAAGAAATGTTGGAATGTCATTCAGTTTGTTTGATGCGATGGAACACGAATAAAATGCGCGTTTTTCCACTCGTTTTTTTATGGTTAAATTTCGTTTTGAAATAATTTTGATTACTCTACTGTGAGCACTCATTTACGGTGCTCATTTACCTCTCCCAATCTTAGATCTCACTAAAGAGTCAATGCAATAGCTCATCTTTCTTATGGAAATTCTCTAATAGCGTACAAAGTAACAAATATTTACCTACTATGTTTTAAATATTTACCTACTATTTTGAATTATAAATTTCAAACATTTTATTAAGTAAACACTATTTTCTTAAGAATTAATGTAGATTGAAAGTGCCTTATACGTTTGAAAGCAGTAATTGTATCTTAAGAATTAAATTAACCTGCTGCAAGTAGATTAGCTCAGTTTAAAAGAGTTTATATAAATCTTCGTTCCTGGGGGAAAGGAAAGCTTTGATAAAGTACTTAGAAGTGCTTTTACTTAACAAATAAACTAACCTGTTCGAGACTGGCATAGTCGTAATTTAAAAACAACGTTTACTGAAATAAAACTCTCTCTACTTTGCTGTTTTGTCACCTGTTTAATGAAATCTTGGAAAACTGTAATACATTTTTTAAACGTAAATTAAACACTAAAACTTACATTTTATTTCCAGTTCTTAGATTTTCAGATAGTAAATTACCGGCAATGTGTAAAGTAACCACATTGACACAGTATTGCATAAACAAATTTATTTTACATATATTAAGCTCATATGCTTTTAAAATGAGTGTTTAACAAATTTCATTTTTTGTATTTTCTCAATTCTCTCATAGGCCAGTCGGTAGGGATAATTTTAGACCAAAAGTTCCAGTAATTTACAATACGGCTGATTTTTTTTTATAAGTACATTAAAGTATGTAGATTAACATAAAAAAAAATTTTTACGAGTCCATCGATTTCCCAAAGTTGAAAAAAATCTAAAAACATTTTTTTTCGATTATCCTTAATATTTTGAGCTGGGATGAAGATAAAGAAAAAGAAAAATACCACCGTGTAGGGGAAGTATTTTTCAATAAAAAAGGGCATACGTATTTCTTTCCTCCGACCAATGGTTTGTCTGGAAAAAATTCGATAGTGCAGGTATGTATTTTGCAACAGGGGAAATCACTAAAAGTTGAAATCTCATTCATATATGAAGCGTTGGATCATCTACTTGGTCCGGTACTCCTAAAATCGAGAAACCCATTAATAAGTCAAGTGGCTCTAGATCGGGTAATTTTCAAGATAACAAGGTGAGACTCAGCATAAATGTTTAAAATATATATTTTAACTCCTGTGACAAGTTTCAATTTGACATATTAAAATTCAGCCAATTTAGAATGAGCCAACGCTTCATACATGAATGAGATTTCAACTTTTAGTGATTTCCACTGCTGCAAAATCCATACCTGCATTATCGATTTTTTTCAGACAAACCATTGCTCGGAGAAACGAAATACATATGTCCTTTTTTATTGAAAAATACTTCCCCTACACGGTGATATTTTTATTTTTATTTATCTTCATCTCAGCTCGAAATATTAAGGATAATTGAAAAAAAAAAATGTTTTTCGATCTTTTTTCGACTTTGGGAAATTGATGGACCTGGAAACTTTTTTTATGTTAATCTACGTACTTTAATGTACTTATAAAAAAGGTCAGCCGTATTGTAAATTACTGGTAGTTGTAACCTACACCGACTGGGCTATCAACCGTATGTTAAGATATATTTACAAGCTAAATATGGTTATTCTATTATGGTTTTATAAATTAGGTCATGGTAATAACCATATATAAAGGGCTTTCAAACAAATTAATTTTAAGTTTTAAAACACATAGTTTATTTTGTTTATAAAATTATATTTCCGTCAATGCCAGTTTTAAGTAAACAAAATAGATTACATCACAAATACTTATCGCAAACATATACTGTATGGAAAGGAGATTATATCGGAAAATTGTGTACATTGTATATTCTACGCTGAGAACTAAATAATATATTCATTTTGGAAGAAAATTTGTTAAAGATATTCTTTCTTTAGGTGAACATTTCATTGTCTACATATACAAGAGGCTTTGTCCTGACTTACGTAGAATCAACGTGGAGCAAAAACTGCTTAAGGTACAAATACGTCAATTTAAATGTCTATTCATTTGGGGTCATAGGAGCACACTAAGAAAACTTTGAGCTCATTGCCATATCAACCAACTTAGCAAATGTAGAATCAGTTTGTTATTCTTAACAACCAAGAGCTTTTTAAGGTTAGATTAACAAACTAATAACAACACAAATAAAATCAACAAAAAATGCTTACTCTATTATAATTCAATGCAAACATCTGGTGTTACATATTGTAAATACAACAGCTGATTCTGACCAAAAACTAACACAATTTTAGATACTCTACAACGAACCAAAACACGTTTATTTGTAACCAATTTGGAAAATTTAAAATTAGGTAAATTATTCTTCGCAACTAGCAGTTTTGTTTAGATTAGGTAAAAGCAACAAAAGGATTACTGTATAATAAGTCAAACATACAGAGTTAACCCTTTTCTTGGCAAGAAAAAACACTGTTTACAAATTCGCAAACTCTGCATTTTTTGTTTCTTTTATGCCTCCTGATTAATAAAAAAAAATTTTAAAATATATTTTTAATTTTTAAATGCTAAAAATTGGGAAAAAAGAAGCGTATCTTTTTGGATACACCGGCAAATACTCTGAACTTGACATAAGTTTTACACTGTGTCTAAAAGGATACATTGCCAAAAGTAAACTAAAAAATTTCAAATAGCTTAAAGAATTAAACACTGTTTGTTTATGGATATTTTATATACAATAAATATAAGAAAATGCACACAAAAACTGGCAAATAGGATTTACTTATTTGTATTTATTATCTTCTTATAATTAATTCCAAAAAATCGTTTTTATTCAACTTCTTATCTGAAGAGAGAGGTCCTTGTCAGAGAAGATTGTTTCTTTTGGTACCTCTATTAAATTTGTACCCATGGAAAATATACCATTTATTTCACAAAGTAGAAATAATATATAAAGCAAAGAAACAAATTTTCATAATAAACAATTGAACATGACTTTACAACAATTGACTTGCACAAATCTATACAAACTTTACCTCCTCGATAAATAAGTTCTTCTATTTTACTAAACTTGTACTGGCAGAAAGAACAAACTCTAAAAACTGTGTTTAAAAACAAACATAAGCATGAGCACGAAAATATACAAATAAATACAGTGATTTTTAGCAATATACAGTAATACTGGTCATTTGGCAATGTAAACCAAAGGGTACATAACTTTTTAACTGTGGTTTACTAACAATCTGGCAGTGTGTCTTTTTAGATGCATTGTAATTTTAGGTCACAAAAATTATAGACTATTATACATACATAAACCGACTTGGATGTCTACATACATTCTCAAAACTGTGTCTTATATGTTTTATTGAAAAAATCCTTATGGGTTAACCTACACTTTCTAAATACTACTCAAATTTAAAGAAGTTGCTAGGCAACAGTTTGAATAACAACAACACAATAAAACAGCTGCAGACATGTTTCCCTTTTTCGAAGAGTTATTATAAAGCTTCTGCCATATAGTAAAGTATCTAAAGATATGCACTGAATAAAAAAAATGTATAAGAAATAGAACATAACAATAAATTACATATTTTAGTATTAGATGTATCCAAAAAGACACAGTGCCAAGAAAAGGGTTTTAAATAATTATTATATTGTTTCCTTTAGTTGGTAAAATTTTAATTATTAAAAAAACCATGACAACAACCATGACAACCATTTATATTACCATAACAACTATTACCATGGTATTTATCGTGCTTATAAGAAAAAGGATTTTAATTTTAATTATTAAAAAAACCATGACAACCATTTATATATTTCCATGACAATTGTTAAAATGTAAATTATTATTCATATAAAAAATTATTTTATATTTTATTTAATAAAATAAAACTAAAACAAACATTATAAATTATTAATAGCTTTATGATTTCTTTACAATTTCAGATCATCTAGATATGGACCCAACATCTAGATCAATCCCTTATACAGAAACTATGTCCTCAACATCTGGACCCATACCTAGTACCTCAGGAAGATCTTCTTCAGAAGATGAATTTCCAAATTAACAACCAATATGGAATTCACCTGAAGAAAGACTTCAAAACAGTTCTCCTTTATTAGTAGATAATATAGTTAATATAATTAATCCAATTTCACCAATAACTACCGGTATTTGTTCACCAATTAATCCAATCTCCCCAACATAATATATTAGTTCCGATACTAATATTATGTCCCCAATCAGTACATGCAGTAATTCTTTTTCAACAAACATCCCACTTTCAGATTCTTCAGCATGTACTGATTTCAATATAACTCCAAATAGAAACAAAAACACCAAAAATTTAAAACGTAAACAAACAAATGATTCTGTAAATATAAATATACCAGACATTTATATTACAGAAGACATCCCTACTACTGTATTAAATAATCAAAATTTTTCAATTGAACTAGATACTTCCTTATTAAAAGATAATGGAAGAGCTAGTAATAGATTTCCCCTCCGGTTATCCTTTTCAAAAAAATTCTCTTTAAATTTATATATTGTTACGAATTGATGGGGTGTGTGTTAAAAGATATATAGTAATTATATTCATTATTAGAGTTAGTATGTTTGGTGTAAAGATATTACTTTGCGTAAGACAGATGGAGGTAAACAAGGAATCATAATAAGGAAGGATGAGCTTGGCGGAAGTGTTTTTGTGTTGCACGGAAGAACAGTGTAGTTTGTCAACACGGAAGTTAGATGGGTTATATAAGCATAACCCTAATCTAGATTCGAGGCCAGTCTGTTAAAGTGTGGGTGCAGAAAGCTAGGCCAGTTAGCTAGGGACGTTTGGCCGGGACTTGGCCAAGTATTGTGATTGAGAAGCTAAGGGTTGGAAGCTGGACAGCAAGAGACAAGTCATCACTACGAGAAGTCTAAACGAGATTGAAGGACGAAACCGGTTCTGCAATAAAACGAGATTTGAGTGAGTCACAGAATACTTAGTCTATCGATATCACATTGAGTTTGGAGTCAAAAGTTTAACGGGAAAGTTTAATTAAAGTAAATTCAGTAGCTTTGTTTACCAAGTTCTTGTTTCAGTCTGTCATACACATTTACTGTAGTATCTAGTAAAGGAAATGTATGTAGAGCATAAGTATAGGCTAATTAATGTATCAAACCATAAATAAATATTTGAGTTGTATTATTGAATGAGTATAAATATAGAGAGATAAATATTACCACTGAAAAAAAAAAAAAAAAAAAAAAAAGTATTGTTTGAACCCGGTTGATAAGGGAACTAGAAATCCCAAATCTATCAATATCCTTCACAATATTTTAAATATTTTTAACAATCATAACAACTTTCAATTGCAGAATTACATTATCGCAATTGAAAGATATAAAAATCCAGCCGCGAAAAGTTTCTACCATGCACAAATGCATTTAGATTTCATTAATGCATTGAAATTTAATCAAATTTTAGATTTTATTAAACTGAAAATGATTTCATTTGAAATAATACACCTGCATTTATCTGCCGTTCGATACGAAAAATCAATTATAACTTATATATCAAAAACAGACATCAATTGTCTCAATAATATTATAATTGATAAATTAAATTTTAATTACAAATTACATAATTGGGCCAATAGTAATAATACATATGATTGTACAGATAGTTTTGTAGTTCAAAACAGAACTAACTGTATATTTAAAAAAAAAAAATTTATCAATTACAATTATTAAAAAAAAACAATGTTTTCGGGTTTTCATTTCAATCATGTTATTCCAATTTCTTGGCCTAATCAATTTGTTGATCATATCAAATATTTCCTTTCCAATCAACATTTACCTATTAGGTTAAGACGACATATATATTTATGGGGTCCACCTAATACAGGTAAATCAACATTATTAAAATCATTTTTTTCTAAACAAGATGATTCTAGAATGTTCTGTCCACGTATAGGAAAATTTAGTTTATCGGATTTAAACGTGGATTATCACGAATGTATATTTTTTGACGAATTTAATATTAAAAATTACGAAATACGAGATATTAATTACTTAACTACAGGTGTTTCATTTCCAAGCTGAACCGAATAATTGGGCTTAGTCATTTCTATTTCGATCTCTGTCTTACATTAGAAATGTACAGTTCATCGCTCAAACGTCATCTGTTTGCATTTGCTTCGCCATGGGTCACCACCGGAGTTGGGGAGCGAAGCGAGCAGAACGAATCAACTTGTATTATGAAATTATACCAGGTTTACACATATTTTAAAAGTAATACACTAATTTTGTATATTTCAGACCGTTTTCGTTAAAAAAGTAAGCCAGCTGCGGACAAGTTCCCTCCTCCAATTCTACTCTCTACTAGTAGACCCCGACCGATGGCTCGCGCGTTTATTATCGTGCTCGGACTTTTAACCAACTTCTCAGTATTTTTACGGAAATCTGAAATAAACGTTCTGAAGCTCGTGACTCGACTTTCAGAATCCGTTTGAAAAATGTAAATCGGCGGAAGGAATTCATCTATATATATAAAAGTCAAATCCACTGACTAACTGATCACCATTTCTCAAGAACTACAGAACGGATTGGAACAAAATTTGGTATGTAGCTTCCACTAGGACCATAAGTGCTCTCTAAGAAAGTTTTTCAAAAAATTCGAAATTTTAGGGGAGGTTTGGGGGACTAAATTTACTAAAAAAAAACCCCCCGAACGGATTGGAATATAATTTGGTATGTAGCTTCCTCTAGGGCCCTAGGTGCTCGCTAAGAAAGGGTTTTAAAAACATCTAAATTTTAGGGGATTTGGAGGGTCAATGTTACTAAAAATCCCCATAAGAAATGCATAGTGTAATATATTTATTGATATAATATATTTTTTGTTAATATACATTTAACTTTGATTTGTCTATCCGTGCAAAGCCGGATCGGGCCAGCTAGTTAATGTAAATTTTTCAAAATAACGCTCCAAATATTTTAAACAGTTCCTATTCAAAATCAATATATCCGACTGGACTCACCTTGATTTTACACAATTCTTTGGAAGCACGACGCTTTTAACTTTAATTTTTTTTAATATAAATAAATAAAATTGAAATTATAAATAAAAAACATCAGTGGTTCTCCAATTTTCCTCGGTCAAAAACGAACAGATCAAGACTTACAAAGTTTAATTTAAAAAGATTTCATCCAATAATTTACAAAATATAACCGAAAAAAAGTAAAAATTGTCACGGGGATTATTGGTTTAATAAAATAAAAAAAAATATTGTTTCCAAAGGTGGTATTTTCGTACAAAAATTGTTCCTTGTGTCAAAACGTAATCGGTCGGCAGTCAAATGTTTTATCGTTTTCTTATGTTTCCCTGTTCTGCCACTAGAAGGATTTGTCTAGGAAGCATTGATGCACAACTCATGTAGTTCAATCAGAATTAATTTTCTACTTTTTTGTTCAATGTGTAAGATTTTAACATCATCTTACATTAAAAGTATGGCTTGAAATTAATAAGTGGTTAGCAAAATTTGAATCTATTTCACCTTCCAAAACTAATAAAAGTTTTAATGTTTACCTTACATTTTATTTAGCTAGTAAATAGTATATTTCATTACTAGTACCGAAAGTGGCACTTTCCGGTGCGCGCCCAAGTTTCACGTACGAGGCGAAGCCGAGTACGGGAATAATTGGAGCAAGTGCCGGAAAATCACTTTCGGTACAAGTTATGAACGGTACTTTTCATCACGACGCAAAAATACACACAATGCTGAAGAAGAAACCTCAGTAAAATGCAAACAATTATATTTCTCAATTAACATTTTTTTATAATAACAAATTTACTATAATAAGCCTACATAACAACGTAACGATTATACGTCAGTGCGCGTAGCGAGCAAATGGAAAACTAATTGAGAGCAAGGGAAAACTAATTTAGAGCAAGGGAAAATCAGCTGATCGTTTTTCCCTTGCTCTAAATTAGAGCTTGGGAAACGATCGTTTTCGTTGCTACCAGCTGACATCGAAAGTAGCTACTTTCGGTACGGAGTGATGAAAACAATATTATTTGGTTTATTCCCTTGGAATAACCTGACTAAACGGAATAAATTGTTTTATAAATCTCAAATTTGTCGAAGAATTTAATAAATTATAAGAAAAAGTGAAACTTATTTCCGTTTTATGAACAATTAATTAAAAATTGAGCTCTTTCTGTCTTTCCATTTCCAATTCAAGAGCCTTCCCTTATACAAAACTAATCTAGAATGTATTGAAACATTACAGAACAACTCGTACCGCATTATTTCCAATCGCTCTATAACTCTGTCACAGAAGAGCTTTTAGCCTTAATTGAAAACAGATGCTATTACTGGAGATGTAACATTACACATTAAACGTA
>JAGFPH010003006.1:112590-122657 GCA_018207615.1 Philaenus spumarius
AATTTTATTTATGAGTACGCTTAAAGATTTACATATAGATTTATGTAGATTAAAAATGAATATACAAATTTTATTTATGATTACGCTTAAAGATTTACATATAGATTTATGTACATTAAAAATTAATATACAAATTTTATGAATGAGTACGTTTATATAACTATAAAATATTTATGACATCTGATGAACGGCCATTATTAGCGAATTTCCAAAGGAAATATTAGTTATTGCAGTGACTCTTATGGTGAGACCTAAGGTCGCGAGTAGGCAATGAGCACCTATCATAGTTTGCAGGAAACATTTTAGGGTCACATTAAAATTGTAGTATGTACGTATATCTATATTATATAAAATCCAAATACCACTCACTCACTGACTCATCACGAAATCTCAAAAACTACCGAACGGATTGCAATGAAATTTGGTATGCAGCTTCCTCTAGGGCCGTGGGTGCTCTAAGAAAGGTTTTCAAAAAATTGAAAATTTGAATGGGTTGGGGGGGGGGGTAAAAGTTACTAAATCAAGATTTCTCTAAAACTACTGAACGTATTGGAATGAAATTTGGTATATATCTTCCTCTAGGGCCCTATGTGCTCGCTAAGGAAGGTTTTCAAAAAATTCTAAATTTTGGGGATAAAAATACTAAAAATCCAAATAAGAAATACATAGTTAGTGTAATATATTTATTGATATATTTTTTGTTGTTGTTAATATACATTTAACTTTGATTTGTCTATCCGTGGAAAGCCGGATCGGGCCAGCTAGTATATATATTACTTCCGATTTGATCCAAAGTTGATATACCTGTTGGTTATCAAAGTCGCTCTGATGGGGCCGTTATCTAAAAACGTGCAATACCCTAAAACACTTTTGTTTATCAGATTTTTCGTTCTAGAATAAACTGTTTTTTGGGTTTTCGGTAAAAATATAAATATAGGAGATTATTCTGCAAATGTTCTTATTTTAAACGACCTTATAGCTCGTTTGGTTTCATCAAAAATTGACCGAAACCTAAAATACCATGTTACGAGGCCGACTGGGCATGCAGCGAAGCGAACCTGGTCCAACTATTTAGACCGCAAGGTCGAGGGGCAGCGCGTGAGCCAGGTTGGAGGCTGAGGTGCAAACACATTCTACTTACATAAATAATATGTCGTACACGCAGGCAACGTCTTCCTCAGAAGACCAATTTCACAAATAGTAAGTTGAAACCCTAAAACATATAAACTTAATTTTGGAAATTCGCTTAACTACTTCAGCGGGTTAGGTGTGTGAACGAATTATTATTACTCGCAGATGCAGGTATGAGAATTTTTTGGTTTCAAAACAAATTTTACAGATTTAATCTTAAATAATGAGGAATATCCTCCAAAATATATACGTGCATGGGTTCAAATTATGTAGTTTGTGTTTCATAAAATATGTAAACATTTACAATTATGTATATATGTATATATACATGTATCTATATATATATAAGCCAAATCCACTGACTCACTGATCACGATTTCTCAAAAACTACTGAATGGATTGAAACGAAATTTGGTATGTAGCTTCCTCTAATTCCGTAGGTGCTAATAAGGAAGGGTTTCAAAAAATTCGAAATCTTAGGATGGGTTTGGGGATCAAAGTTACTAAATCACGATTTCTCCAAAACCACTGAACGGATTGGAACGAAATTTGGTGTGTTGCTTCCAATAGGGCCGTAGGTGCTCTCCAAGAAAGGTTTTCAAAAAATTCGAAATTTTAAGGGGTTTGGGGAGAGGGGTCACAATTACTAAATCACGATTTCTCCAAAACCATTGAATGGGTTGGAACGAAATTTGGTATGTAGGGCCATAGGTGCTCTCTAAGAAAAGCTTTTAAAAAAATTTGAAATTTTAGGAGAGGTTTTTTTTTGGGGAGGGGGTCAAAGTTACTAAAAAAAACACCGAACGGGTTGGAATGAAATTTGGTATGTAGCTTCCTCTATATCCCTAGGTGCTCGCTAAGAAAGGGTTTTTAAAAATTCGAAATTTTAGGGGAGGTTTGGGGTCAAAGTTACTAAAAATCCCCATGAGAAATACATAGTGTAATATATTTATTGATATAATATATTTTTTGTTAACATACATTTACCTTTGATTTGTCTATCCGTGCAAAGCCGGATCGGGCCAGCTAGTAATAATATATTCCGTTAATTTATGCACGTTTATATGGAAGGAAGTTACCTCAAATACTTAGGGACATAAAAGAAACGTTTAATTAATTTCCCTTATTCTTTTATAATTAATTATTTTCCACAATTCCAATTATACTCGTTAGGCTCGAACAATTTCAATGTTTAACCAGCTCAAATGTATGCTTGAGGTTATGGTATAATTAGTTTTTATATTTACAAAATATAAAGTAGTTTCGTTTGGGGAACACTTTCTGCTATGCAGGTTATGTTATTATAAAGGTTTCGCGACTACATCACTTACGGCGTGAATACGTTGTTATAATTTGTAGGCTTTACAGGATCAATATAAAAACAATCGCAAATTACATTACAAATAATTTACAGCTGTTTTCAATAAATTCTTTCCCTCAACTAAAACTATTATAAAGTAAAATCCAATATGTTTCTCCTTTAATCAACTGTTTTGTTTATTTGAGTTTGCTTTAGGTGTTTTGACCTTCAGGTTGAGAGAATCAAGACCTCGTCGAGACTTGGAAAACAAAAACAACGAAACATCAGATGTTGAGACTACCCCAAAAATTCGAGAACCACCATGGGTAAGTATAAAAGCAATTTGTAAATTTCCGTTATAATTTTATGTATTTAGAAATAAAACTAAACTGATTGTCTAGAAAAAAACTGAGAAATAATTTTTTGAAATAATATTATTAGAGTTCGAGGGACATAAGTTGAACATTTTCCTAAATTAATTTAGTCAAATCTTCTATATATATAAAGTTCAATGTTTGTCCGCCTGTTTGTACGTTTGTCTGTTTGTACGTTTGTATGTTTGTCCTTTATGCGTTACCAAACCGTCCATCCGATTGCTTTGAAATTTTGCATAGTAACACAGGTTTTAGGCCACAGGTTGCTGGGAAGGTTTTAGGCCATTTACCGAAGTCCTAGGACATTAGGGCTACGCCCCAGTGGCCCTCAAAGTTTCAATGTTAATCTTATGGAAGGTCAATCTTAAGGAAGAAGAAGAAAGATTTCTTTTGATTTTATCAGGAGCACAAAAAACAGATGTTCGTATGAAAAGCTTAAAACAGCTGATTTTGATCAACAACTGATTTGGATCAAAAACTGAATATAATTTTAGGTTTGGCCTACAATGAACTTTTTTCTTTTTTTTTTACAATAAACTAAAACACTTGGACTAATTATTAGTATAATTAGGTGCAAAGACGGGTCGGGCCAGCTAGTATTCAATAAATCGGAATGTATATGCTGATACAGTATCGCATTGAAACATTATTAACAATATGAGTAACAAACAAGGTGTGCACGACTGTTTATAGGGTAATTTCTTATAATACTGTGTTCTTTGCCAAATCGAGAAAATGAAAGCAATTCGTTATACATTAAAAGTGATCAGAGCACACTTGCATAAGTGCACAGGGTGATTGCCGTATATGATAACGTGCTATTTCTATGGGTTTTTGTAATTTACTTATTTTACTTATCATAAAAACATGCCTTATCATTTCAGGAGTAACGATGTAGGTGAACGTCATGAGCTCCCGTTTGCAGAGAAGTGACTTATGAAACTTCAAAATGCCTAAAGGAATCAAAAATATTCTCTGAATTATGCAACCTCTAACATAATATATCGTTTATTATGATGAAAAAATACTAAAAAATGGGAATTTAAAGAAAAAAACAGAAACTAATTCACAAATTAAATATTTGTCTTTGTATCAAAAATTTTAAAACAAGTTTGTATAGAGTGTTCATAAAGTAACTTTAACCCGCTTTGTTATTTTTGTTGACATATCTAACCCTCTTTGATTTTAGGGGCTTCTAAGTGGGTTAAAAATTTCAAATGTCAAGGTACGTCATGCAAAATAAACCAATCAAAAGCTTATGAAAAAAGAATTGAGTAAACTACAGCTTAGTGCTTCATTTCAAAGTAACAGACAATAAAAGTTCTGGAAAATAATATCTTTACACACGACGTTTGTTAATTCACTTTTGTTAAGCTTATGATCCAAATCAGTTGTTTTATTTGTAATATGTGACAACACATGTTTTAATTATGATACGGTAAGCCTTTTTCGTTCATATTTTTGTTTGAGTTTGTTTTTATTTTGTTAACCAATCCTAAAAAAAACTGTTAGTTGTGAAAAATGATTAACTGATTCTAAATTTTCAAAGTTTGTTGACATGGTAATGAATGTAAATGCATTCAACAAAAGTGTGTTGGTTCAGAACAGGCCACACCTAGAAATGAGTAGCTAAATTTTTAATTCAAATCAGCTGTTTCATCTTGTATAGGGCTGGTAGTGAACCCCCATGTTTTGACCAATTTCAACACTTAAAATTAACATTTAGCAAAAATCCTTTCTTAGTGCATTGGTTAGGAATCAGTCAGTCATTTAGTCAGTCAGTAGGGACTTTTATACATACAGATTTAATACACAATAGTGACTAGATACTAATATTATTATATTTTAAAACAATAATAATGTATATTAACTGACATATAATGACATGTTACTTACGTATTTACTGAATAATATTTTCCAGTGTTTTTGTGGAACAGAGAACTTTCTGCAAACCTTTGTTAAAAAAAATCAAGATATTGCCAACACTTGTGTCAAGGAGTACGTTCCTTTGGTACAAGAGAATGGAAATGGTAAAGTTATTCTTAAACATATTTTAAATTTATATCTTTAGAAAATAAATTAAAAAAATTGTTATACTTGCTCCACTTATTTAGTAGTCCGCCACTTATAATCAGTGGTCCGCCAATATAATGACTATTCTGTATAATTCACTAACAAACGAGTAGCCTACACGTCTGAAATTTGAATATATAATAATTGTTTGTTTTCTTCTCTAGATATTGTAGAAAAGAAGTCCACTTTCACTTCAACAATATCACTGAGTCTGGTAAGTGTTTCTCTGATCACATTTTTACCATAAAACTTTTTCTAAAAATGTTTCTTATTCATAAGGAAAATAAGAGTGACCATAGAAAATATCCTGTCTGAGATTTAGAAAAAAACCCTTATAATTTTGTTGACAAAGAAAAATATAAATTAAATAGATCTCATATAACAGTTATAACTATTGAAATAAATGTATATAAATAACTTGTTGTACGTATTAGTAATTAATGTTGTTAGTGTAACAAGTTTAAATGACGTCATTTTTAGAATAACACTCAAAATAAAACACTAAACATCACGTACACGACATAAAATTGTAAAAAAATTATTATTAGCGAATTTCGATAGGACAGATGAACTACTTGTAGCGACGTTTATGGTGAGATCTATGCACCGATCATGGATCCCGAACACGTTTTTTGGTATCATTTTGGTTTTCTAAGTAGCTGGAACAAGTTCGTTAGAAAAAAATAGCTTGTTTTTTATCGAAGTATAATTTGTTTGAGTTTGATCGTACCAGAATGGAAC
Organism: Philaenus spumarius; assembly: GCA_018207615.1. NCBI lineage: Eukaryota > Metazoa > Arthropoda > Insecta > Hemiptera > Aphrophoridae > Philaenus > Philaenus spumarius. Next base: position 118,210 of record JAGFPH010003006.1, read on the forward strand.
CTGTTTGGGGTTTTATCTAACAAAATAAATACTGCACGTTTTGTTTTTTTACACGGTCTTATAGCACACAAAATAGCCCAAAACCTAAGGTGGGGGATGTGAATGTGGGAGCAGATCCGAAGAAGACGGCGAAGTGAGTTTATAGTTGATTTCGCTCACATTGGTTCAGCTGAATGATCGAACTATTTTATTCATTTTTTGTTGTGTCGGTATTTATTATGAAAACTATCTGTTATTGGACATATGTTGTATTCGCGTTGTTTTTAACTTGACTGGACTGAGCTCTACAATACTGATTGCGTAACATATTTCATAAACAAGGTTACCACTTTGGATATAGCACATCTCACAATTTTGGAAAAATACTAAAACCATCAAAACATCTGACAAATTCTACGGTAATTGAGAATTTAAAATAAATTTCTAAGATTAAAAATATATATATATACTGGACGTTCCTTCCCCACACACACAATTTAAAGAACTGCTACACTCATTAATTTTATGAAAATTTTATCAACTCCAATAATGGATAGACAGAGTTATATCAAAATTTAGAAAAAGAATATTTTTGCAAAAATGGACCGGTAAAGAAAGCTATGGAGGAATTTAAAATGAACAAACAATCAAAAACACGATAATAATTCAGATACAAGGACACTTTTTGGGGTTGTTTGGTTTTAAGTTACAACCCTATTGATATCTACCTATTTCTGGGGAGGCCTACCCGACCGATTTTCTTGCAGTTTGTTTTTAATTAGAAATTGTGTCATTGTTATAAATAATTAATCAAAAGTTATTTTTATTTCATCTGATATAAGGCATTTTTGGGGTTATTTTTTTATTTTACATCCCTATTGATACCTATTTCTGGAGATCTACTGGGGCGAATTTCGTATGGGTAATTTGAAAAAAAGACTGTTTTATAATTTTAATACTTAATTTATGAAATGCCACTTTTATTTCATCGTTATATTTATAAGGGCACTTTGTTTTTTTTGTTGTTTGTTTTATACTACAACCCTAATAATACCTATTCCTGTAGACATAAAGGGCCGAATTTCGTGTGGTTGGTTTTAAATGAAAGAGAGTTTTTTTTTTTATTTTACATCACAAATTATAAAATGTAATTATTTATTTTTATCGTTATATTATTTACAAGGGCAATTTTTAGGGTTCTTGGTTTTAGGTTACAAGTGTTACAACAATATTGATACCTGTTTCTGGAAATTAATTATTTTGCCCAAGAACATTTTACTAACCCATCTGAAACAATCAACCTCGATAGTACCAACATATTTGATTAAACAGCAAATCTCAATTCCTATCACACACACTATTTTACATCTTAAAACAGCTGGAAAACCATACAGACGCTACCAAGAAGTATCCGACCTACTACCAGCGCTTTTCGATTACGGCATTTTATGTAACTAACGTCCGACAGAACTACACTGGATTCCACGTTCACCGTGCAGTACAGAGCGCCCATAAGCCATGTTATCCACACGACAGTCTCAGCTATAATAGCCAACTAAAAACCATCAACTCCCATGCAATGCTCGGTCAGTTGACGCAACCCGCATGACAATAAATGAGATGTTCCTTGTAATGGTAGTAGCCCTGATACCTTATACAGATACCTTTCTTATGAATGAAACTAAGTTTATTAGCATGCGACATCTGTGTATAAGGTATCTGAGGTAGTAGCATGTTTATTCTCACGTAAGATCTGTACTGCACGGTGAACGTAAAATCGAGTGTAGTTTAAACTCAACAATTTAGTTCGTACGGACCATTGTTCATACCGTGACTTCAACTTTTAACATTTATTATGTGTGAGAGTACAATCGAATTTTCCAATACAGAGTGTTCATAAAGTCCCTTTAACCCCTTTATTATTTTTGTTACTGAAAATAAGTTTACAAAAATGTATATATTATAACGGAAACCTCTACGTTGCGAGCACCAATCTTATTATTTATTTTATCGACGTTCAGCCACACTTTGCGGGCGACAATTTTACTCTAATTTGGCCCCACTTTGCAACGCAAGTTTCTGTTATAAAATAAGTTACGTTCACCTACTGGAAGGCAAAAGGCTACTTTCTTTTTTCACCCAGGTGAAGCAACTTAGTTTTGAATAAATTTTGTTTATTCTAGTCAACAATTAATTTTACAACTTCCAGAATTTAACATCACTAGCTCAGATAATTTCAACTCTTGTTTACCCTTTTGGTAAATCTCATAGACGTGAGAACACTGAAACCGCCTTAGTAACGTATTTGTGCTTTTTAAAACCTTTTCATATATTTACTATTAATTGTATAAAACACAGGACATAATAATGGATAATCATCAACACAGGTAATTTAAAACTCAAGTAATTTTTGTTCTGTAAATAAATGATAAATTTTATTTATCACAAAGCAAAATTAAAATAAACTCTCAATTTATATGTTAATATTTTCCTTTAAAAACTTTTCTTTCAAACAATAACGTTTACATTTAATTTAACACAATTATTACACAAATAGACAGAACGTTCTAATTTACATTTACTTTATCTTTTTACTTATTTAATATATGATTTTGATTTATTTTAAAATTTAACTTTACTTTTAATGACTCTACTTTTTCTTATGACTTTAAATTTTAAGATAATTCTCAAGAGATTAATTAAACTTATCCTACCTAACCCAGTATATGAAATCAATCTTTTTTAAATTTAACTTCAGGCAAATTTTGGGGACAAGAAATAACGTAACATACGCTTTTCACAGACCTTAGGTTTGCTTGTAGTCGTCATGAAGTGGTATACGGTTAGTAGGTTCGGTTCCTAGTTGTAGTCACTGTAGTCAGGTTTCCCTCGGGTCGTTCGTCTCGCTATTCCATCAGTAGTCCAGATTCATGTATCGTCCTGTACCTCGATTACTGCGTAGGAGTCTTGAAGTCCAGATACGTGAGAATCTTATTTAGAAGTTTCATGAAGATGAAGAGTTATTAAGACGCACAATTTAGAGAAGACTTTTTCAGAGAAGGATTTCTTATAGAGAAGAATTTTAAGAGAAGAACGCGTTCGACGCGTCATCGGCTTATATAGGGTTTTCTCCTACCCCTTTCACCGTTGATTTTAGTGATTTTTTAACTTTCTTGAAACTTAATCTTTTTCAAAGTTTTTTGGTACTGACTTGTAGTACAAATTATTTCATGAATTGTCATGTTATTTTCATCCTTTTTCTTCCATAACTTTCTTCGCAATCTCGTTTTATAACTTTATGACTTTCCCCCAGAAGGTTCCTAGGCTTCTCCCTTCTACTCTTCTGCCGTTGGACTACTGTTCCCGTAGTCTATTGTCTTTCTTAATTTCCTAATAACTTTTGCAGTTTTGCTCCGATTTTGAATTTCTTTCAAGATTCTTAATTAGCATGATGTCTTCTTTCTCCACGAAGTCGAATCGTTGTTGTGCGATTTTCCATTCTCTTTTTATGTTAATTTGAAATTTTCCCTTAACTTTTAACGCTTATAACTTAATCAATTTTTCTATCTACGATTCAGGAATAAGATGACCAATACACACGTTTTTAGTGTAATGCATTAACCAAATAATATTCCCAAATTCGTAAATTCCTAGATTTCGGTTATTCCCACAGAAATCAGTTTTTTCAGGCTAAGTTAACTTTCCTGTACATTCTTGTCGAGGTCAAGAGTCGCGTTTTGTTTGCATAAGCCACTCCTGTCTGGACTTGTCGATTCATAACTTACAAACGGTTGCTACCCGATGCAGACTCGAAAATTCGATTTTTGCAAACTTCTATTTACAAAACTCAAAATTCCGAATTACAACAGGGTTTTGCCCGTTGTAATATATATCTTGTGTTGCACAGCACGACACCCTTTTTTGACATATATGACCTTCTATGATTTTCGTAGCCTTGGGGTGGAAAGAGGGATTAATAATTTCAAATTCAAGTAAGAGTATTCTAATAAATTTGCTGTGTGACAGTATTACAGTTAATTTAAAATTTTGTTGGTATTAGTTATCGGATGTTCGTCTTCGTTTATGTATTTAAAACAGTCGAAATGAAACGCAAATGATGTCAAACGTTTAAATAATTATAATCAACAAATCTCAACATCAAATTGTAGTAAAAAACTGCAAAGAGAGAATATATCATTGTAATTTGTATCGTAAACTAATGTAATTGTTTTTCTTTGTTGCAGTGTAATACGGAATGCACTTTCAAGAAATTAAACTTTGTAAGTAAAATAATAATATAGTTCATAAATGATTGTACTTAATACCTGAACGTAGCTGTGGGGTAATTTATCGTAATAAATTAAAACTCTGTGTTCCAAGTTTATGTTTTTCTGCACTATTTTCCTTAATTTTTTTTTACAAAGGCAGTTTTAGAATATTTTCTACGTATAAAACGTTGTGCGGTTACT